>CABEEJ010001450.1:37809-85910 GCA_901482245.1 Timema douglasi
CCCCCCCACCTTTCCCACAGATAGTTTTAGTAAAAACTTACAATACATCAAGTTGGACTACTGAAAATGTGTAGAATGCATTTAATCTATTTAAAAAAAATCTAATAGGTAACTAATTTTCAAAATTTTGCTAAGTGAAGACCACTTCAAATATCTTCTAAAGGCATCTTTATTTCAAATGACCGCCCCCCCCCCCACACCCCCCAACAATAGCTTCTAGGTGGATACAATTTTTCTAATCTTTACCAGTTTATCCTGCATAGGTGTCCGAAATTGACTCGCGTCAAAATGAGATGCGAAAATGTATGCATAAATAAACTTCTCTCTATGGCCATCAAGCGTGGATTTTGGGAGAAGTCTACCCATTCTAGATACCTGGAAAAATTTACAAATAATTTAGTGTTTATATTTTATTTCCACAAACTGTAAACAAACAAATAATTTCTTCTCTAAGTATTGCCACTTTTGAACCAAATAATAGGCCTACTGTTAACTGGAACTAGTGTGTCTTTTTTTTAGCGCCATGTCTTACTGCCCGTTTGTGTTATATGCCATTAATGTCTTTATTCATTAAAAAATGTATTACCTATAGAGACATTTGATATAACTCACATTGAAGTGGGTGATATTTGAAAACTTTAAATTTACACAATAGCCTAATAAAATTATCTTAAAAAAATATTTATTTATGAAATGTTGTAGATAATTTATTTATCTAATTATCTAGCAAAACGAAAGTTGAAAAAATAAATGGACAGATAAAGGCTGAATTTGTATAGTTCTGTGACTCATGTTCAAATGAAAGAGACGTAGTAAGCTAATCTTGAGTAAAATTGTTTTTTAAAACTCATAAATAGTACAAAGCTATTATTATAAAATACAAAGATTATTTGAGACTCATAAAATCAACATAAATTCGCTAAAATTAATTGTATTTTTTTTGTGACTCAAGTTAGGCCCTACAAATATAATGTAACTCATGTTGCATTTAGCAGTTATTAAAATAAAATTTATTTGCCAATCACAAACATACCATACCAACTATGATAAGATTTCATACTTCAATTTGAAAAATACTAACAAAATCTTTGAAAAAATCAAAAAAAGGAAATAAAATGTATAGCTAGATATAGATGAGGTTCTATTTCCTTGAACAACCCTGATTTATCAAACTTTTAGGGGCAACGATATCAGTGTGGCTAAAATAGTGTTGTTATTTATGGTGGACCAGTCTAACTTGAGTTACCTACATATATAACATCTCGGTGTTCACTGTTGTTTTAAGTTCTTGGAAAACTATGTGAGTGTAATGGATCTACCTGCTAGTGAGCTAGTCTCCCGATTTATTAAACAACCAATTAGTTCACAGACATTTCATGAACTTACTAGTTTGTATTATATTAGCAATGCCATATATCTTGAGGTTTGAAAGCTTAACACACAACCAAGTAAATATATCATCACACAAAGAACACAGACTGAGGATGATAGTTTAGAGATTACTTCGATCAACATATCATTTGACAGGGTTAATGAGTTTAAATATTTAGGACAAATTTTAACTATTAATAACGATATTAGATTGAAAATTAGGAAAATAATCCAGTTGGTAAATAAATGCTAGTACTAGTCGGTAAGCTGTTGACATTTTCACTACTGTCAAGATATGTAAAACTTAAAATATACCAAAGAACAATTTTACTGGTTGGTTTATATGGGTGTGAAACATGTTCTTTTATTTTAAATGATGAAAAACCTAGGATGTTCAAATACAAGATGCATTGAAGATATTTATTTCAAAAAGAGATGAGTCTACTGTGGAGGGGAATAGGTTACTTATATAGCCTATACTTATCACAAGACATGGTTAGGGTAGTTAAGTTTCGTAGATTACGGTGGGCAGGACAAGTAGCATGAATGGAATAGTCTAGAACCATGTTCGGAGTATTGACTTGCAAACGCAATGGGAAGATACCATTGGGAAGACCTAGACACAAATGGGAGAGTAATATTAGACTGGACCTGAAAGAGTTAGGGTGTAATGATGGTGATTAGATGGAGCTAGCTCATGATAGGGATAGGTGGCTTACTTTTATAAGTTTGGCAATGAACTTACGAGTTCCTAATACCATAATGTAAGTGGGTACCAGTAACTAAGTCCATCCAATTAATTATAGCTGTCTTATTTAGTTCACTTAATGAAACATACTTTCTCTGTTATTCCTATGATTTATAATTTATTTAAAATATTAATCCTTTCCTTGTACTGGACTCACTACATTACCCAAATCGAGTAATAAATGTATATATTTGATGTTATTGTCTATATGTTTATTAATTTTTCTAAAAGTTTTATCACTCTCCTTCTAAATATTATAAAATTAATTATCTATCAAATATGTTTACAATTTTGGGGAAGAAAGACTAATTTGTTAAGATGTTTGTTGGCTAGCCTGTTTAACCGTTTCTTCCTTCTTCCATGTTCTTTTAAGTCGTAGTATTTTTTTATGTGTAATTGATGTGTTAATTATTTTATTTATGTAGAGAATTGTTTTATTTTAAGAAAACACAAATAATACATTTGTTTGAAAATATCGCCTTGATCATATTGAATCAAAACAAGTATTTCGCTAGTCATTTAGTAAGTGAAGTAATTGCTTTTTCGTCTTTGTTTTGTATACTTTAAATTAGTATAGTAATAGGTCAAGAATATATCTTCTAACCTTGTCATCACACATTAGGCCTACACATTAACAGAATGGCAACAGTAATTTTATAACTTTTATCGTTAATACAAAGACAATTATGTAATTTAAATTGTATATATACTTGTTTCACTGAAAAATATTTTTGTTTGTAAATGGACACGTTTTTATACGATGAGGTGTAACTTAAAAATGATATACGATATGTTTTCAACAATAATATTTAAATTGTCAAACCCTTACAGTTCTTTTATTACTTTGTTAAATCTGTCTCCTAAAAAAAACTAGAAAAATATATAATTTATTTTCCCAATGTACTGGATATCACTACACACCATTATAGTTTTACCATTGCTAGTACTACTCTAGATCCAAGGCCTGCAAGTATTTTTATTTCAATTAATAATGTCGCAGATTTTAATCCAAACTGGTAGTAAGACACGGTGCTATGAAAACAAAAGTCATAAAGTAGTGTTTTATATGATAACGTTTAGAGTAAGAGGCCATTTGCATATCAATTTTAAGCAATATAAACTTGAGTCCAGAAAATTCTGCTGTACAAAACATTAAATTTTCTAATTGGTATAGTCTACTCAAATAGACTTATGAGAACGGTACATTCCTGGGATCAGATTTTAAAAACCTTTCCATGATCATATTACTCTAAAAATATTTTCTTATTTTTAATACACATGCATCAAAAATATAAATATTTTTAACAAAATGCCAAATTTAAGATAATAAACTTACTATAATTATTATGAAGTATCAATTTTACTCATTAACATACCAGAAGTATGTTCAGGCGAATTGTTTAGGATTATTGTCTAAAAACATGACGCTACTATTTTCTTAAATAAAAATATCCTTCCCAGAAATCGCCTATGTCCATATTATTGTTCAGTAAAAACATATTTTTCTATCACTAATATATTTATCTTAAATTATTTCATAAATGATGTATTGCAGAGAAGGCCTAATTGATTTATTTACAATGAAAATTATCCCAACTAAATGAAACTTAACCTTCCATGAATCAATAAATTTAAAGTTTCATCAAGTTCCAGGGTTTAAAATAGCTTTTTTGTTAATAAAGTTTTTTAATGCAAGATATTTTTGGAAAAATATGTTGTTGACTTTTGGAAAAGTTAGGTTTTGTTAGGTTGAGGTAGTTTATAGTGATACACATCATAGTTATGCGTTGTGTACTAACATACCTTTTGTGCCATGTTTTAACTATTATCTACATTTACCATCTCAGCTGCGTTGTCAAAGTCTCTAATCTTGCAGTAGACTAGACTGCCGATGACCAAGAGATTGAGGTTCGAATCTTGGTCGGGTGTACTGATGGTGTTTTTTTTCAAAATGGTTTTCCACACACTATTCATGCAAATATGTGTACACTTCCTCTAAAAATAACATTCCTTATCCCTAAAACAATTAGCATAATTAGTACAGTAGCATAAACCTGAACAGGTAGTAGGCCCTAAGACACTGCTAAAAAACTAAACATTATGCCTTATTTAAATATTTATGGTCCTCTCTGCTTTATATGAGTACATTTTTAATTTTCCAAGCACCTATAAAAAAATTCACAAAAAAGCTTATCATTGGTATTATTCAAAACTCAATTTTGTTGTGTTTATTAATAATAGTAAATTATTTATTTATTTTAGTATAACAAAGAAAAAGTGTCTGAAATGTGCTACAGGTAATAAGAGAGTATCATTCCCCAATTAGTTTGTTCTGAAAACATCACTGCAAACTAGTCGATTTTAATAACTTTTTAAAATGGTTTTGGTCATTTATCTCACTTATTTGAGGATACCTCAGTACCTGCATCCTTGTAATATCAAATTAGACGTTAGACTCTTCTTACACTTATTTAAGGTTTGATGGTACAGAAGAATTGTATTTAAAAATATTATTATTTTAATAACAGCACATTTATCCACTCTAATACAAGAAATCAGTGTTTAATCTGACTGACTGAAATATTTTTTTTCCCCTTGAGGTATTTTATGCAATTTAGTTTGTTTTTATTTCTATCTAAATCACACCTGTGGACATTCAGTCTAAATGTCAAGTTCATTTAGTCGGGTTTGCTGGTAGGAAACATGAAAGTTGGGGTTTGAATACCAGTTAGATGTGTTTGGAGTAGTTTTTTTTAGAAGAGTTTCCCACTGTCCCTCCATGCTAATGTGGTGATATTTCCTAAAAATTCCACCATAGTCATCCCTACCTAATAAGTGTAATTAATGTGAATAACCCTTACGGGTAGTGAGACCCTGTAGATAAGATATATTTCTAACAAGCTGTTGTGTTGAGCACATACAGTAGAGTCCTGATTATCAAACATAAACAGGACCAATGGGTGGTTGGATAACCGAAATGTAGTCTAATACGGAACAAAACGAATCAAAATTAAATGAAAGTGTGTATTGGTAGTAAGATAAGAAATAAAAATTGGTAATTAGTATAAATTATGCAATAAACTTACAAAATTATTTTTATTCATGTAAACAGAAAAAAAGGATTATAAATTAACTAAATGCAATTTTTATTAAATATTGTATAATGCAAAATGCAAAAAATACTGTTTAAAAAATTTAGTGATTGAAGTTTATTTTTCAGCTTTGCTTCTCTTACTTGCGGCATGGTCATACCAATAACATGTTAAATATACGTTGGATTAAACTGAATGTCGAATAGTCAATGGTCTGATAGTTGAAACTATATCTTAGCTCATAATATATTAATTTTAAAAATATACATTTTATTTTAATCTGGGAAGCAAATGTAGGTAAGCTTCCAAATATATTGTTCTTAAGTTTTACTCTAAATATACTGCTTATTCAATGAATTTGCTACTGAGCTATAATGTTTCTTTACAACTTAAAATCAAGTAAGTTTGAGGTATTATATGGTTGAAATATCCTGTAAAAGTTTGGGTGTTTGGTGTATCAAGCAGAAGCCAGAAAGGTTTTGTGAAGATTTGCTTCCTACATACAAATTCTACAGTCGTCCATACAATTAAGGTTCGCACAAGTAATACTTGAAGAAATTTTGTGTCTTACTGGTTATTTGGCACGGTTTTATTTAGGTAGGCCTACCTCTTGTTTGTACCATACTTAAATAGAAACTACTGTATTCGTGGTACCATTAATATCTTTTTATTTTCTTCTCAGAATATATTTTGTAAAACATCTACATAGTATTATAATTTTAAATGATCTGTGGTATTTTACCTGCAACTTTTGTCTTTGTGTTTCATTCTCATGTTGGTTTTTCTCCACTATTTCAGATATTGTAATACCACAATGGAGGATGACTTTGATCAGACTCTAGATTCCAACTACGGCAGCTCACATGACAAAGTAATTGTACATTTAGATGCTGATTGTTTCTACGCTCAGGTAGAGATGCTTAAGAATCCAGAATTGAGGACTCTACCCTTAGGAGTACAGCAGAAAAATTTACTTGTGACATGTAACTATGTCGCACGTCAGTTTGGAGTCAAAAAATGTATGTTGGTGTCAGATGCCAAAAGGCTCTGTCCCTCTTTGATCTTAGTGAAAGGGGAAGATTTATATGATTATAGGCAGATGTCTACAAAGATGACTCTCCTCCTCCAAAAGTTTAGTCCTTTGGTGGAAAAGCTTGGTCTTGACGAGAACTTTGTGGATGTTACACAATTAGTTGCAGAAACGCTAAAATCAGACTTTGCTGGTTCTAGAAATGTAGAGGGTCATATATATGGTGACATAACATCAAGGTGTGACTGTGGCTGCTACGAAAGATTATGCGTAGGGTCACAAATTGCAAGTGAAATGCGGAAACAGCTTAAAGAAGAGCTAGGTGTGACGTGTTGTGCTGGAGTGGCTTACAATAAATTACTTGCAAAGTTAGTATGTTCCACACATAAACCAAACCAACAGACAACTTTGTTCCCTGCTGGGGTTAGTGACTTGATGTTAAATCTTAACAATGTAAGGAGCCTTCCTGGCATTGGTCATCGAACTAGTGAAATCCTTCAATCACTTGGTATTTCAAGTATCGAACAACTTCAAAATATCAATCTCGAACTCTTAGAACACGCGCTTGGACGAACATTGGCTGAACGACTTAAGAAACTTAGTGTTGGAGCTGACGATATGGTCGTAAAACCCACTGGGAAACCTCAGTCCATTGGTTTGGAGGATGGCTTCAGAAAGATTAGTTTGGAAAGTGAAGTCAAGGATAAATGTGAGGTCCTTCTTCAGAGGCTAATGATTTTGTTGGCAGAAGATGGTCGAATTCCTGGTGCTATTAGGGTTACTGTTCGCAAATATGATAACTCTAGCAGGTATAGTCATAGAGAAAGCAGACAGTGCAACATTCCATCTTCCCTGTTCCTTCCAAAAGTTGGTACTTTATCTTCAAATGCTCATAATAAACTTCTCACCTCGATCATGAAGCTTTTTCACAAAATAATAGATATTTCAAAACCGTTTCATCTCACTTTACTTGGTGTTGCTTTTACAAAATTTCAAGAGCGAAATACAGGCAAAGGTTCTATTACATCATTTTTAGTGAAAGATATTTCTGTACAGTCTGTGATGAACTTTCAAAACATATCGTTGCATGGTGTTGAAGCAATGGAGTGTTCATCATCAAAGAATGCAGGAAAACAAAGTGGTTCCACACTAAACTATGCTGATAAATCTGGTTCCGAATCTGAACCCGAACCGTCGCCTAAGAAAACAAGGGCAGACTTTTGGCGGGGGAGTAGGAAACGTTCTTTAACCGAGAGTGATAAAGATTCGCCGAACAAACATCGTTCTTCTGAGCTACGTTTGAGTACGGGTGAGCCTATAAACGAAGTTGATTTTTCAAAGTTGTCAGATGGCATTCAAGAAGAACTAATGGAGAGCTGCATGAGCTTGCCAAGTCTTACCGACAAGCTGGGTATTTCAGACAACAGTACTCCAAACACAAGCATGTCAATTGAAGACAATTTTCAGTGTCCTTCTAACGTTGATCCAACTGTTTTTCGGGAACTGCCTCAAGAATTACAACTTGAATTGATGGAGTCTTGGCAAACAAAAGAGAGAGAGACATTAAAAGTGGTTAATTCCTCAAAATGTTTGCTTGGAAAACCCAAACAAAACTCAATTTTGAAGTATGTCATTTCTAAAAAATAATTAAGAATTTTTAGCTTGTTATAATTTACCAGTGCCAAATATGTTATAATTTCCTTGTAAAATTGCTCAATATTTCCACATTAAATTATTATAATAATTATTAAATATATGAAACAAAAGTTGTTTTTATAAAATAGAATCATTGTATTAAGTTTATATTAAACATTCCTAGTTATTTGATATTGCTCTTTGAAATAAAGCACGTACTATCTAAACATACATACACAGACTAGTTTTTTATAAGCTAATTTTTAATAAGAATATTTGTTTATTATTATTCTTGTAGTATTGTTTTCATGAATTAAATTTTTTTCTCTAATTTTTTAAAGTCAATATTAATACAACAATAGAATACCACCTTTTATTATTATTATTCTTGTATTGTTTTCATGAATTGAATTTTTTCTTTAAGTCAATATTAATAAACTAATAGCATACTCCACCTTTTATATGATCTTTTAGAAGTCCTTGGCTACCTCTGAATGGTGTAAGGTCCCAAATTTCTTTCTAATTGCCTGGAGACCTCTGATTAATCTTTCTTGAGGTATATTCAGACTAGTCTTGGGGCCTGAGCGGTAAAGCTTAAGTTATACTATTCCCATTTTGAATGGAAAAAATGAAGTTGGAAAAACACTTTGGTAGCTGCATGGTCTATGACATCTCTCTTGCAATATGGTTACATTTCCTATAAATTCAACCTTCCTCATCCTTAGCTCACTAGAGTAATTAGTACATAGGCACATAACCTGAAAAGCTAGTAGGACAGCGGAGCTTATAAAAAAAATTGGAAAGGAGGACTTATGAAATTAAATAAGTGTGTCTACCATCTGGGAAAACTGGAATTAGCCGGGAATTTGAAGTGGTCGAGAAAAAACAAGAATTTGGTAAATTAAAAAAAAAAAAAAAATCTGGGAAAATGTTGTTTTACTCAAAATATGAAATACAATAATCATTAAATCAATAAATTAAATTGTGATTCAAACTGTCTTTTTTGTTTGTAACTGTGTATTATATCTTCTATTTACTAGCAGACTATGTTAATACAAAAAATAAAAACATGTTTATTTAAATGTTAAAACTTATTATTATTATTCATAAAAATATTATTAAAACGCATGGGGAGGGTGTTGAAAAGGGTGTGACATACTTATGAGTCAGGAATTTTAGAAAATGATTAGAGGAAATCAGGGCAAATGTTGGGAATTTCACTTGTCAAGTTGAGTAGACACTATGAATAAGTAGTTTACTTTAGATAAAGTTATATTAAAGCATGTTTAGCTATGAATGGATTTATAATAGTTTATTATAAAAGAGACATTTATATTAAGTTAAGTGATGTTTTAATGCTTCCCCTGAACAGTTATGAATAGCGGAGTATTTAAGTCAGGTTTTCAAGGCGGTCAACGCAACCAATATCTAGCCCAATATATAACACAGTTCCTGGTGTGATTGGCAAAACTCTTTCATCTTAACCACACTGATGGCCTACTTCAATCACATTTTAATTAGTTACCACAAACATGCTAAGGTGCAATTCCTGTCCTAGCTTACACATGCTTGCCACACTCCAGGCTCTGCTGAATATAGAAGCTAAAACAATATTTGTGCTCAGGTTACACTCCCTGAGATGATTAAATATAGCTAAGAGAACCAAAACTATAACCATAAACTAGACCCCCTCACAAATTAAACTGGAGTATACATTGTGAACAGTATCACATTTTATATTATATTTGGATCAAATAGAAAAGTGGTTTCCAACCTATTTTTGGTTAAATACTCCAATATTCGTAAACACTTACCTCAAGTAGCCACAAGTTTTTTTTTACTTTTTTTATTTCAGATGCCGAGCTACAAAAACCAAAACTCATAATAGGTATTAGCATAGTAAAAACCATTACACACTTTATAAATCCTGTAGATAGAATTTATTTGCAAGTTAAACATAGAAAAGAGAAAATATGAAAGTGAATATACAATTAAACATATTTGGAGAAGATACAGAAAACAGAATAGACTACCAATGATAAAGGTAACCTTGTTTTTTTTTAATGGAAAGATCATAGTTTCTTACATTAGGATCAAAATCACACAGATAAAGTCTCAGGTCTAGTTTTCTATGAAATATATTGTTCATGTGCATGATGAAAATGCTCTCCCAACAGGTACATTGTAGCAAAATGATTGCTCTATTTAATTACTGACAACCAAATACAAACATGAACACAACCTTTGAAATAACTTTTCCGATACACGCTAATCTTCATATCTCGGATACAATCACTGTGACTGCAAATTTTAGGAAAATAACTCAAAAAATAAATTTTGGGAATATTAAAGGGCTTAAGAATATTTATCATAAATTTTGGGACTTTCAAATGGTTCAAGAATATTTAATTCAAAATACACATCTCTTTCCAATAGGGATAGGAATAGGGGTAAAAAGTATAGAGGTGTAACACTGATGTGTCAATGCGCAAAAATGTATGCAACGATTCTGAAAAGGAGAATGAGGAAAAGCGTGACATTAAGGAGAGAAGAGCAACATAGGTTCAGGGTGAGTTGGTGGTCCAGGGGTAAGGTGTTTAACTTCTGTGCTGGGGTCCGGGATTCAATACTCGGTCCCGGCACAGATTACCAAACCCTTCCTTCACCTCTGACAGGACATGTATTAATCACAACTTGTGAATGTGGGGAATGCCAAGCCTCCACCGTGGCTCGGATTCCACGTTAAACTGTAGGCCCTCCATTTCATCTCACAATCACCCTACTTTACACATTAGCGTAAGTGCTTATAACCCGAACAGGTAGTAAGATGCAATAATAATAATAATAATAATAATAAAATAGGTTCAGAAAGAAGAGGTTGACGATAGATTTAATATTTGGAATTAGACAGTTGATACAAAAGAGATGTGAGTTTGGAAAGGATCTGGTAATGGCATTTATGGGTGTATAAAAAGCCTATGGTAGTGTGGATATAAAGAAAGTATGGAAATCAATGGAGGAGGCTGTAGTAGAAATAGGAATGGCAATGAGGGTAAGGAATATGTATGATAATAATGTGAGTTGTGTAAAGATGGAAAGAGGGTGGGCAGAGTGGTTCCAATTAAAAAATTGAGTCGAGCAAGGAAGCTTCCTCTCACCATTACTCTTTGTACTGGTGACGGAAATGATAATGAGTTGAGTGTCAGGGAAATTGGGTGAGGAGAAAATGAAAGCAATGATGTTTGCGAATTACTTGATGGTATATGGGGAAGGGGGGGGAAGGAAGAGAAAGTACAGGAACAATTGCAGGAATGGAATGAGAAGTTGAAAAAGTGTGAAATGAAATCTAGTATGGCGAAAAGTGAAGTAATGTTGAACACAAGGCAGAGAACAAGGCCAAGAAAGGTGATAAAAAAACTGAATGGAGTGAAAGCAGCAAAGAGTGTGAAGTATCTGGGTAGTGTGATCAAGGAAAAAAGGGGGCAGCAGGGAGAGATTTTCTATGGGTTTGTAAGATACCTACTATAGATAAGAGACATTCCCTTGAAGTGTAAGAAAATGCTGTATAAACTAGACTAGAGCATACTTCATACCCATAGTAACGTATGTAGTGGAAACTTAAGACTTTGGATAAAAGAGAAACAATGAAAGTGGAGGCCATGGGAATGACGTTTTTGAGGAGCATGCCAGCTGTCACCAGAAGATAGAGGATTAGGATTGATGATGTAATATTCAAAGTTAGGTTACAGGGGGTACATGAGATAGTAGATGAAGCTAGGATGAGATGGTATGGACACGTAATGAGAATGGAAGGGGAGAAGATTTCCAAGAAGATTAATACATATTAAGTATGTAGGGAAGAGACCAAGGAAGAGATGGGAGAAACAGATAGCAGCATGTGTGTAAATGAGAGGAGGAGAGTGCAGGAGGAAGAATGGTGGAATGGTAGGGGGAGGCATTTTACTAAACAGACCCGGCCACAGGCTGGAAACAGTTGATGATGATCTATTTACAAACTGTTTATTAAAAGAAAAAATTGCTTTTGTGGGAACATGGTCTAAAGCGTCACACTAGTGTTGGACTAGACTGCCGATGACAGGGAGTTCGAGGTTTGAATCCTGATCAGATGTATTGAGGGTGTTTTTTACAAAATGGTTCTTCACTCTACCTTCATGCCAATATGCACATAGGTACCTCTTCTATAACTCAACCTTCCTCATACTTAACTCATTAGCGTAATTAGTACCAATGCATATAACCTAAGCAAATAGTAAGAAGTGATGCTAAAAAAAGGCGTATTTAAAAAAAATTGAATGTAGAAAACAATGCAGTTAGATCTTATTTTAAACATTTGAGCTAAAAAATTATTTTTTCTACCATTGAGTACACTCAATCTTTAAACTGGAAAATAGTTTTATTTGCTCCTTGAAGTGATACAGTTAATCTAATGTAGGACTAAATCTGCCAAAAAGGATAAATTTGCCAGCCCCTCAGTCATATAATTTTGAAGACAGGTAAAAGGGATTACTGATCCAACGTCCATGCTGCAAGCCATTTGAAAAAACACCACTTCTAAGAGTGGTTGGCTTTTCAGCTCTTTACAATAATAATAATATAAACTTTGACCACCAAAGGAATCTGACAAGCTTTACACAATTATATTTTCTAGCCCCTCATCTTGCTACTCGTTTGGGTTATACACTTATATACTAGTTAGGTTAATGATTTTAGGAATATGGTTATATTTATAGGAAGTGTACCCTCATTTTCATGGAGGGAAAGGGGAAAACCATTTTGGGAAAAGCACCATCAGTACATCCGACCAGAATTCAAACCTCAAACTCCCTGTCATCGGCAGTCTAGTCTACTATGAGAGTAGCATGTTAGACCTTGCGGCCACCAAAGTGGGTATTTGGGAATTTAAATAATTGGCAAAAGAATTTAGTTTGCATCTAATCACTAAAACAAAAATGAAAGATTTTCCCCTCATGTTAACATTATTATTATAGATCTATATATTATATAATAAGATTTTTGAATAAATTTACACAGTACCACAAATTATACTAAAAACCTTTATAATGGGAATTTAAAATGAATGATGTTTAGTAGATGTTTGGATTAAAAAAAAAGTACATAAAAGTTGTCATTCAAATGAAAAATATGTTAGCAAATTTTACAATAGAGGTTTTTTTGCCACCTTGACTTTACATGCTTATTAATTTTTTATTTTAATGACATAGTATAATGATGTGTGGGGATAGTATTAGGTGAGTGATTTATAAGGTAAATTCTGACTTAACAATTAATACTACTATAAACTTAAATAGCTTTGCCAACTTTATTTGCATTCTAAATTCTATTACTTAAATATAGTTTTTAATATTTTTTTTCATGATATTACTTACAGTTGATTTTATACAAAACATGTAATTTACCATTTGGCAGTTCTTAAATTTCAACTATAAACCCAATCAGTATTTAAAAAATACTTTTACCACTAATGGTCTTTAATAATGCTACTTATATTTTATAACATCATAAAATCATTCACATACATTTTACTAGACTATGGGTACTTAAGCAAACAAATTACAAGTCTACGGTTATTTCTCCTAAACTGATCTTATGGTAGGTTTATGTTTAAAATACAGTAATGTTTCACTGATTATATCGGAACTGGGTGAAGTTTGAACTCTCACTTTTTTCATACTCATTATATTGAAATTAAAAATTAGTACAGATTATATGCAATTCACAAATATTTTACAATTTTAGCTATTATGTACTGACATTATCACTCGTTGATCCTAGAAAATTTCTTAAACAAATGCTTAATATATGACATGATGCACAAGGCAAACGGGTAGCTCAGTCATAGAGCGTTAAAATGCTAAGCTGATTGTTCCAGTTTGTTTTGTGTTCATGTGTCATTCAAAAAAGCAGTATCTTGATATTTTAAGTTGAACAGGACTATTAAAAACTCCAATTAATTACACAGAATAGCTGAAAAAGTTGAAGCTACTTACATATTTTTAAGTTTTAACTACTACTTTTTATACTTACTAGCTCGATGGTAATAGGAATTCGGAAGTTAATCACCGCACTTACAAAAGTACGCCACCTATCCTTATCTTGAGTTAGTTCTATGCAGTTTACCTCATTACACCCTATTTCTTTCAGGTCCATTCTAATGTTATACTCCCATCTGCATCTAGGTATTCCCATTGGGTTGTACATTCAATACCTTGAGCAAGGTTTTATATTTTTCAATTTGCACTGCATGTGCTGCCCACTATAATTTGTAAGATTTGATTATCCTAACAATATCTTTAGATGAGAAGAAAGTATGTCACTCATTATGTAACCTCCACTCCCCAATATCTTCATCAATTTTTGGGCCAAATATCTTCCTAAGCACCTTATTTTCGAACACCGTCAATTTATTTTTGTCATATAAGGTGAGTTACTATGTTTCACAACCATTGAGAACATCCGATAAACTATTGTTTTGTGTATTCTGAGTTTTACATTCCTTGATAGCAGGCGAGATGTCAACAACTTACTGAACTAATAATACTATGCATTTCCCCGACACTATTTTTCCTAATGTCCACTCTACTTTTGTCATTGCTAATTAAAAGTAGATTATATAATACAAAAATACTTTCATAAATTTAAACAAATATGTGTGTTTAATTTGAAAAAGAAACCAAAACAATCGACTGTTTTCTTTAATTTCTACCTGTGATCATTGTATTGGCGCATTATGATGCATCGTTCGTAGTTTGTAAAAGGATGTGCATTGAATGTATTACTACTTTGAAATTATACAAAACCTTGAAATATTGAGACTATTACTATGTATAATTATATTTATTTTAAATATATACATAGTCTGAAACAGTTTATTTACATTTTTAGGTGTTGGTGTGCTATATAACTAAATTATTACTGTAAACAAAGACAAAAAAATAATAGTTCCTGAAAAGGAAACAAACAAAATAATTAAATCAGTGTACATACCTACTATGCAAATACCAAAGGTGCTTGTTTGAATCACAGTAAAGATAATCAATGCTCGATTGTATTATAAACCAAAGTGTGTCACTATAATATGTTCAGAATTTTAAATTACACTTTTGTATTAAATACATCATTTAGATAGTTTGGATGGCTGTAAAAACCTAATACTAATTTTATTGCTAAAATTTAAGCATGTGAATTCTCATAACATTGAAAGATAGGGGGAAATATTTTAAAAAATGTTTACGATACCCAAAATTGTTGATAGAGTTTCATCTCCAAATAATAATTTACACAAATATATATCTGTTGTTAGAAGACCTACATATTAAGACCAACATATTCAGTTCCAGAGTAAATGTTTTAATATACTTTAATATTTGTCTACTAAAAAACTATAGCGTCAGCCCGCAATCGAGCCATAACGACCAAGTGGTGAAGATAACTGCCAACTTCTGTAATAGAGGGTGTCATGTGGTCAGCAAAACGAACCATCCATCTGTTAATCTCAGTTTTCTAGAAAGGAGCTCCTCATTTGTCCTCACGAGTCTGAGTTGACCCAGTTTCAGGACCAATGCTTCACAGAAACTTTGGAAGCGCCTGGGATCAAACCCGGGACCTCAGGATCAATAGCTAGGAATGCATGCCTACGGATGTTAAAAAGTATCAATACTTTACTAATATCAATATTTTCCTTTCAATACAAGTATCTTTTTACTTGATACCCTTTTTTCTGATAATTTTACTGATATTTGTACTCACACTCCTGTATCAGATCAGTATCGAACCAGGGGTAAGGTGTCGGACTTCTGTGCTGGCGGCCGGGGTTCAATCCTCGGTCCCGGCACAGATTTATCTGATTACCAAACCCTTCCCTCACCTCTGACAAAATATCTTGTGAATGTGGGGAATGCCAGGCCTCCACCGTGGTTCGGATTCCACGTTAAACTGTAGGTCCTCCATTTCATCTCACAATCACCCTACCATTACACATTAGCGTAAGTGCGTATAACCCGAACGGGTAGTAAGACGCGGTGCTAATAATAATAATAATAATAATAATAATCAGTATCGAAAGAAACAACATTTTGGCTATCTTTACTCATGCTTGGTTTAAATGTTTTTTATGGTTAAAAAAGGGTACAAAATAGATTGAAAAAATATATATTATTAATCATATTTAGCTATTATATAACTTTCCATCAGCTTCATTTTTATAGACATTTTGAAAGCTGGTATGATAAAACCTTTTATAATATCCATTATACAATAATATCTATCATACCTTCCAAGTTCCAACATATAACATAGACGTTATAGACCTAAATATAATATAATATGGTTAATTCATAAACTTTCCAGTGTTTCAATAAATATGAAAATACAAAACATTGCTATGCAAAAGTTGGAATTATTACTTTATAAATATTTTTTTCCCAGATTAAAATTTTGGTACTAATACTTAATGTTATTGATATATTTCTTTTGATACTAGTACGGTATCGATATTTCTATCCCGATATTTTAAATGAGTACAGTATCAATACCTTACTTTTGATACCACATCTCTATGCATACCACTAGACCACAAAGGTGGTTTGGTCTAATAAACTTTTTTAAATATATCATTCCTGTGCAACCTAATTTGTGCATTGTATTTGTTAACCGAAAAAATTAATCTCCTTTATAATGTATTTTGTAAATTATTTATGTTGTGGTTAACGAACAATTACTTGCTTCGGTGGCCGCTTGGTTTAGGGCATCACCCTTGTGTTAGACTAGATTGCCTATGACAGGGAGATCGAGGTTCGAAACCTGGTCGGATGTACTGAGGGCGGGTTTTCCAAACCTGTTTTCCACTTTCTCTCCACCCAAATGGTGGCACATTTCATCCAAATTAAACCTTCCTCATCACTAACTTATTAGCATAATTAGTACATACACAAATAACTTGAACAGGTAGTAAGACACGGTGATTAAAAAAAAACTTAACAATTACACTGACGAATTGGTTTGCCTTTAGACTAAGTCTGGCTCATATACGAGTAGTGTGGTGGTGAGAAGGTTGAAGTTGGAATTCTGGTCAGGTGTAAAAGGATACTTTCCCTTAAACCACAAAAATGCTGGCACACTTCCTATAAAACCATCCTTTTTCATCCCCATTAACATAGCTAAATGCATATAACCCATATGGTTAAAAAGACAGAGGGAGGACTACAAATATATTAACGACTTTCCCACAGATTTGGAACTAGCTATTAAGATAAAAGTTTCTTCTTAGCCACCTTTATTGAAGTAGGCATTTTGTCCATGACTATACGTTTGCGTGTTTAGGCATTATTGTAAACATTTAAATTTAGCTAATGCTTAAGAAACTACTTATTTAGATAAACTTAATGACATTAGTAGGCCTACAAGTTGAACTAAAATGCAATCTCGCTTTACACATTCAAAGATGTATATTAAATTTTTTTTTCCTGATAATCTATGACATTAATCCTACCTTTAATTTAAAGGAAAAATAAATTGATAATGAATTTACTAGGCACTTGTAGCTCCCAAAGAAAATACTTTTTTTTTCACCTGAGTTTAGTGATACCATTGCATACATGAACAATTAGTTTGAGATAATTACTGGTTTGTTAGTAAGCACATTATTGTTTTGGCAAATTTTAAGGGTAAGTTATATTTTACATTTTAGAAATCTCTTGGATGTTTAACTTGAAAATGACGAACCTTATATTGACATTAAATATAGGCCTACTTGAAAATTTGGAACATTAGATAAACTATCAGAAAACTACTACTACTACTAATAATGTTTTCCATCGATTATTATGATTTATTCCCATACTTATCGTAGAAAGGTGAATACTTATGATCTGAGGATATGTCATGATTTAATAAAAATTTTTATCTATCATATCTTATGCTAATAAATACTAAAATAAGTACTTCAAATGTGATATGTTTTGGATCGGCAGTTTTTCACATCACAAAAAGGAAGCATACAGCGGTTACACAATTAAAATACTTACACATAGAGATATTAAGTTTTTAGTTGAATCTGTGACTTTAGGAATTTGTAATGAAGTCAAGGAAATTATTATACACAGTTGTGACTTTCTCCTCAAAATCGATAGGTTTTGACAAACTGTTAATTTAAGCAAGGAAAGACTGGAAAAGTAAGGGAATGTTTTGATGAAGGGAAATTTAAAGGAATTTAAATACTAAAATGAAATGGTTGTAGAGAGTAGTTTCTTATGAAACATTAATAGAGTGCCACAAATAATATCCAAAACATTTATTACCGGAAATATAAGTTATAAATGCTGATGTTTATTAGTGGCTAGCATTTAAAATGAAAAAGACGTAATAAATGGAAAAAAAGTCATCAAATTTTATAATTTACATTTTGTAGCCACGCTGAGGTATCATTGTATTATTTGGTTTTCTGAGTTGTCCGACACCTTAGCTCACTTGATAGCTTGTTTTTCTACCGAACTAGGGGTCCCAGGTTCAATTCCTGGCATGAATGAAAAATTTATCTTTAGTGAAAACATATATATATATATATATATATATATATATATATATATATACTCTCAATTATCTGAAATTGAAGTCATAGAAAAGTATTGTGAAAGCACTAAATTGGTTAAAGTAAATACTATATATCTCTTAAGTATATGTTTTTAAATGTGTAACCAGCCTAATATTTTAAAAAAAATTCAGTCTTTTATCTTGGTTACCAAACCGTTGGAAGGTGTAGACTTGGACCCGTTGCTAGCCCATCGCAAACTTAGCAACCGGGCCGTCACTAGTTTTTCCATCAACAAAGAGATGCAATACCACAGGGGGGCATACTCAAACGTAATCAGGCCGTGGACATTGTAATCAAACGCAGAGTAATCCCACGGGCATGCCCCAAACTGTCGAAGCAATATTCCAGTGGAAAACTCCCAAAGGTAGACCCATACCAAATAAATGGCGCCTCGGGCAATTAGTGGTACGCTAGCATCAGAGCACGCTGAGTAGATAACCTCCATTATCAAACCTGAGATACCGTATATTGGAAAAGACCAAATACTGGAACAGCCTAAACAAAAGAAAAATAATGCTTTGAAATAATATGGTTTGGATTAAAGCCGTGAACTTGGTATTAATTTAATTATATCGTATGGTTCTGTTAGGAAGTAATGTTTGAAGAAAAAAATGCAAACTCTTTACTTAGTTTGAGAATGATAGCATTTTGCCATATTGTTAGTATTTCATATATATTGATACTATATTTTAAAAGTGACAGCTGCAAATCACATTACTTTAAGTATAAATGGAAATTTTAATAACTTTTATAACTGTCGTAAAAGTTTTTTTTTATCAAAACCAGACTAGTTGAAAAATGACATATATACAATCATCTCTCTTGAATTACAGGCGAAGAACTTCTCTGAGCACATGAAAAAGCCCAGTTGTAAAACAATGGAGCTCTAAGCTAAAGGTTCTATGTTAGATTCCTGTGTGTTGATGTAATTTTTTCTACTAAATTTAAACAAAAAGAAAAAAAACCATGCTAGGCTCACATGGCTATACTATCACATCTTGATAGTCACTAGCTGTTATGCAATTAAAAACTATGACAATGTGTTTGGGGACATGTTACCTAGTTCCTGAAAGATAAAATATTCTGTTCTCTAAAAGCATAACAAAATATTAGCACTACATTACTTTTCACACATCTTTTTGCCTCAATTATTTCTCAAACGGTTTCGCAAGAGCTAAGGAAATGTTGCTCTAATGCATGTTAGATACTTTTATTTTAAAATTATTTTTTAGACTGAATGTACAAACTATTTGCTATTTGACTTGAATAAACTTTGGTGTGGGTGTATTTACATATATGCATATGTTTGACAGTTTTTCTTAGTAGTGTATGACACATTTTACCATCTGTTAGACTTTTTTGTAATCTTCATTAATTTAAGGGCATTAGTTGAAGGAAAGTGAACATTACATAAATACACCAGTAGATGATTGTAAAAGGATAAGAAAATCATATTCAAAGTCTAATACTAAAACTAACATTGATCCCTCTCAACATGGCTACTATCATTTAACATCCACATTGGCGATCATACGGTGTAAAGTGTCAAGCTCATGTTGATTGATAGAGATGATTTTTAAATTTCACCTGGGATCATTCATGGTGGTTTTTCCACTCTCTCTTCTCATGCTAATGTGAGTGCAATTCCTTTAGAAACATCCTCCTCATCAATTCTATTCTAAAATGTAATTTGTTAGTGATAGCTGACATCTAGTTTATTTTACATTTTCAGTAGAGGTTCTCACCTGGAAGTTTCCAGTTATCTGCTACGACAAATTCCCAACCTGCTGTGAACATGACCTCTATGAAGTAGCCATGTAGACCATACACATACAGCCTTATCCAGAGACTCAAGGTCAACTCTTCCTGTAGGATATGCTTGGTTCGAATTGATCTGCCCATCTTTTCTGCAGCAAAAAAACAAACAACAACCCATCCAGTTTGGAATCTTCTCCACTTTTGCTGATAGTAGGTTCATACAGTTGCCTCATAAAGCAAATAGAGGTTTTCCTTATAAAGATATATTTTTGAACGATAAGTAATCAATATAAGTTATCATCTGTGCAATTGTGATTTTCCTCTTATCAACAGTGATGAATAAATGGCCTAGGGATGGGAAGTAATGTCTGTTTCCAGCATTAAGCTAGTTTGTAAATCATGTACGTATATAATAAATCAGTTCAAAAAGTACAAGTTAAATACCCCAAATTGGAAACAAAATACAACTTTAAAATTTTTGTAAAATATAGGGGTGTAAGCATGAAGGATGCTGGTTAGAATCCTCGATCTTAGCTTCGAATCACTAAAATTTCTGTCAAACTAAATCAATACCATATATCATTCATAAATTTTGAAGACCCTAAAATATCTTTACATTGTTGATTTAAAGTGAATTAAGTGTGACCTTCTTCAGGAAAGTGTCATCATCGATACTTAGCCAATTATTATAATGAGTGATGAGAACAATTTGCGGGTACAATTAAACAAGTTTTTCTTAATCTGGCGACAAGCCATGCCACTGATGATCTGTTTACCTATTCTAATTACTTCTCTGGTGAACACAAGTTTGATAAGACTTGTTCCGCAAATACCGATATGTGTAGATTTAACGATGCAACGTGTTTTGCTAGTCATGTGGCTATCTTTAATCTGATCAGATAACCATATACATTATTTGAATGAGAGCTTTAAAAGATAGAGAGAATAATGCGGAACAATTGTGGCTACATTCAAATCAACATGTGCATACACCACAGATATTTGTAGAACAGTGGATGATATGGACTAGTTTTTTGTTTAATTCAATACTGTCTGTGTGAGCTATGTAAACACTAATGTTTAAATTGTTAATAAATATACATGTAATGAATTATTAATTTTAAAACTAATATTAGTTCATATTTCAAGAATACTGTGTTTTAAGTAATTCTTCTTCCAAAAGGTTCTACTTAGCACAATAGGAAACACAGGGCTTGCTACTTGAAAAACGCAAGGCGAGCTAGGGAGGTGGCTCTAATGACCTTGCCCAATGTATAGGGGGTGGCAACACATTCATTTCCGCCTCGCCCATAAGTAATTGGCCAATGAGCTCGTGTTTTTACACCCCAGGTCATGCTGTTCATGTGAAGCAAGCTAAGCATTGTGCCAACTATTGAAAAAAGATTCAAGATCACAATGTTTATTTATTAAACTAATTTAGTATAGTTTAAGTAAAAATACATTAAATATATAATTAATTGTAAAATAATAGTATATGTAACAATCTTTAAATTATACCCTAATTAAATACATTGATTTATGTTTAGGTATTCTAGTCACATGTATTATCATGTATTTGGCAAACACATTTAACCGCTCTTTCAAATTTAGACATTTCAGCACTGATAGATTGGGTAAGGGGGTGGGGGTTGGGTCGGTGACAAGGCTACTTGAACTGTTGTTGACGGTAATTCTTGTTTTTCTTTAGTAGAAAGGATCGTGGAGTTTTAATAGTGTACTTTTAGTTTTTGTTTTACATTAATGACTTATTATTAATTGTGATTTTATATAAGTATACATCAAATAATCCCAAAAGTCAGGAGTGTGAGTTCACCATTTCAAGATGATTTAGAAGAAAAAAGTAAAATAAAATATATTTTCTTATAATTTACTTAATTAGGGGCACACCCAGCCATTTACTTTGGGGGGAGGCATTCAATCAAGGCTGTAGCAAGAATGGCATTTTGATGGAAAGAGCAGGTTTGGGTTTGCACAGCCTCCTAAGCCATGAAGGCCAAGAATATTTATGAATATTAAATGCTTTTATAAATAATTTTGAGTAATTTTATAGTAATTAAGTAATTTAAATAATACAAATGGTATCGAAGCTAAATATCTTCAATTAATTACCTAAAGATTTTGCGTTGTAACCATAATAATTTGATAAGTAGGTTATATCACGCCGAAAATGGCTTTCTCTTTCTCGCTTATTAATTTTGAAAAACATTTTTAGGAAATCTTGTTAAATAATATTAATTTTTAACCATTTACTTTTTGTGTGTTCTTAATTAGATAATCAACGAGAAAATGCCAATATTTTCTTAGGGGCATACGAAAATTCATATTTAAATTCGTAATCTAGAACATATTTTGACATCGAATTTAGAGCTCATAGAGTGAGTGAGGGACCTCTTAATTCTTTTTAAAGTTCCAGGATATTCCCACATATTTAACCTTTATTTTTAGCCTTTACTCCAGTGTAATTACTGGATAGATTGACTTTGTGTTACTAAGAGCTAGGACTAATAAATTGACATCCCTCTTTCCCTTTGTCTTCCTTCGGGTTAAAAGTTAAACAAAATATAGTTAAGTGACACCAAATTCCAGTTATCATGTCTCTTTTGGGGCTGTAATACTAAATAACCTTTGAAACTAGCTTAAGTAGTTTTAAGAGAAAATAAATATGTCTATATTTAAAAAAATATTTTTATTCATAAAAAGTATGGATTTCAGCTAAAGTTATCATGTTAGACTAACTATTTCTTTAACAGTTTGAGGTGGTTAAACACGAGCAAAAAGTTGGTAGATTTGTTACAGGTCTTGACAAATTTGTGTTAATAGGAGTCAATGAAATTAGAGTTAATTAGTTCGGAGCTGTGAATTATATTCGCAGCTTGAGTTTAATCAAATTACTAACCTCTTTTTATCTACTTAAATAATATGCCAAATTATGTGCTTAAAACACAATTATTTCAATTAAATTAAACTAATAAAGAAAATCAATTAATATTTGGTATTTATTAATAACTGCAAAAATCTTAATTTTTTTAGCACCCTGTTTTACTACTCGTTTGGTTTATACGCTTATGTACTAATTATGGTGATGGTTTTATGTATTAGGAAGGTTATATATAGGGAAAGTGTACCCGTATTTGCGTGGAGGGAAAGTGGAAAACCACTCTCAGTACACCCGACCGAGATTCTAACCTTGATCTCCCCGTCAACGATAATCTAGTTAACTGCAAGAGTAGAGCGTTAGACTACGCGGCTACCGAAGCGAAGCGGGTAATTTTAACATTAATCTATGAATATAAAATTGTCTGAAGTTATTAAAGTGTAACACACTATACAAATGTTATGTTTAAACATATTTTGATTACAAGAGAATTAGATGTGCACTTTTAAAACATATGTAATGTCAGTATATAAATTACACATTTTCTAAACATCTATATCTAATACAGAATGCACCCAGTAAGGGGGACTGACTAGGAATTTTTAATATACCTTTAACCAATAAAAGTTGTTAATCGTATGTATAGACCTCATTCCCCCTAGGGGGTTCCATCAGATTCCAGGGGGTCCAGACCCCCAATCCACTCCTTTCTACGCCCTTGGCATCCAACATAAGCGCCTATATATTTAATAATGGAATAGCAGCACAATATCTTCTTCATTTTTATCCGAAATTGAACCAAAGTTCCCTGGTTTCGTGGTGGGCTGCCTTTAACCACTTTACCACTGGGACTGGTGTATATAATAAACAAATCAAACTCTGTGAGAACTAAACCATTCTAAGTACGATCAACTTATCAACACACAACATTCCAGAATTTAAAAAAAGTGTTTTATTGTATAGTATTTATTACTACTAAAATTGTCCGATGAATGTATATTCGCCTAGAAAATTCTCTCGAGCTATCATTGCCACCGACCCAACCAGTCTCATCACTACTTGTGTTTATTTCATCTTCCTCCTTTATTTCCCGTGTCTTTGATACCAGTTTGTACAAAGAGAATAATATCCAGACAGTTTCATTCTTACTCACCAACAGCTATCTAACTAATGAGAGGCTCGTCTGCGGGGTCACGTGACGAGATCCTGTGTCGACTCCATGCCCAACTGACCTCCACTGGAGCTTCTATAGACCTGCGCCTCCTGAAATACATATTATTATTACTATCCATGTCGTGAGTCGTCGTTTTACACGGACGTTTTCTCAACGGGCGCTATTTCTAACGCGTGTTTTTTTTATTCTAATGACTTTTTTTTTCTACACACAACATACTTTCCACCGCGCGTTTTTTTCCTCCTGTGTATACCGTGAATCCACCTTCCCATATTCAACAATGCGATACTTCCGGCACACGGTAGTCAGTGGACTGAACCGAGGTATATTTATCCTGAAAGGGGGGCAGGAAGGCGGCTACCTTCGGTGTCTCGTACTGAGGTTTCTCAACAAAATCTGATTACAGTAAAACCTCTGATAACCGAAATAAAAGAAACTTAACCCGTTTCTAATAAACAAATTTTCTAATATTAAATAAATACCCCTCTGAAGAGTTAAAAGGTAAAATATGTATGTATATATATACATATACATACACATACACACACATACAGGGTGGCCCACGGAAGAGTTCCAGCCTCCTATATCCAGCAGGTTCCTAACTCTGAATTGGAGGAGGTCAATCCCCTTCCACCCATATTGTGACATGAAGAATGAGCCAATAAAGTTTTAGACAAGCAGTTCACTTGCTCATTCTTCATATCACAATATGGGTGGAAGGGGATTGACCTCCTCCAATTCAGAGTGGCTGGATATAGGAGGCGGGCTGCTTTTTCCGTGGGCCATCCTGTATAAATAATATATGTTTACAGAAAAGTATTTTTTGTACATGTATGAACATACAGTATCTAAATAAATGGTTATTCAATATAACAAAGTTAAATACACAACTAAACTAAGTTGATCATTTATTATTAAAAAAGTCTGAAATTTCTTTTTTGACTTTTTTTTTATATCAACTACTGAGAAAAACAACAAAAAAATTGCTCTTAGCCGTTTCGGATATTATAGGTCCAGATATGGGAGATCTTGCTGAACTCATTTTTATTGAATCAGCTTAACTTAATAAAAAATATATGATTGGAATTGAAAGTGTTGTGAACTTTCTAAGACTCCAATAAGCAACTTGTCTAGGCATTAAGAAGTAGTATGAAAATACATGGATATTAATATTTTCGGACTTGTGAGTTGTGGACTGAGGGAATTCGGACCTCCGCTCCTTCCAAAGTACATATTTAGAGCAAGGCCCTGGTCTGTAGCCAATTGTCACACAACGGATGTTAATAAATTACGATCAATTGCAACGCACATTAAAGATTTTTATCCAAAAAAATGTTTGATTTATAAGAATTACAATAGTCATAAGATAAAGGAATATTGAGCCCACTGGCAAAGCAGTGCCGGGTGAACGAATTAAAACATCCTGAAAAAAAGGGAGCACAATGTTAACCCAGCCCCTTAACAGAGTCGACTCAAACTAATGGAAAAAGGGGGTTTCAAGGTAAGAGTGTATTTTGTATTTTTTTTTGTCAAAAGAAATCAAATAATTCTCTATTATAAACATAGAGTTTAAGTGTCTTCACAAGGTAATATCGAGAATTCTTGAATATCTGCCAAGGTTGTCCTGAAATTTAATTACACCTTTTTCTCTTAGTTTAAAATGTTTATCATCTAATTCCACTATGCTCATGACAGATATTCAAGAAATAT
The DNA here is from genome assembly GCA_901482245.1 of Timema douglasi. NCBI lineage: Eukaryota > Metazoa > Arthropoda > Insecta > Phasmatodea > Timematidae > Timema > Timema douglasi. Next base: position 63,854 of record CABEEJ010001450.1, read on the forward strand.
TCATATCATCATGTGAAGAAAATTAAACTATCTTTATCTTTCTACATGAGCAATATTTTATTTATCTTAAAAAATAAAGTTTTTTTATAATACCGTAAAAAAAACACTGGCCTTAACTCGCGTTTCATACATTCCCACCTTAATAAATCTTCTCTTGGGGCCTAACCTCACAAAACGTAAGAAACAAACATTGATGGAAACTAAATACAAAACAAAACGAATATAGTTCAGGGGGAACTTAAATCTCCTCACAAGTAAGAGATTATAATATACAATATTACAAGGAACCTGGCTCCACAAGACTTTAAAAAAAACCTCTCTCAAAACATGAAAAAGAATAGACAATTATTGAGAATGAGGCACTAAATGATTACAAAAAACTTAAAAGGTTTTTGGGTTCCTCCAATGAACAGAGCGTGATCGACCAAGGGGGCGTTTCACCTGTAATTTAATAAATTAGGGAACACCTCACCGATCGATGTCTCAATATCAACATCTCGGCCTCTCAAGGCCAGGCTGAATGAACTGAAGACTCAGACAAATGACCTTGAACCGGGAAAACAAAGTAGCAACAAAACGCGAGGTAGATAAACCGCCCGGGGTTCATGTCACAGCCAGCCTCGCTAATGAACGTGTACTTCAGTAAAGAAAATGTAATAGAAGCGAGAGATGTGATCTTTGTAATGATATTGGTTTGGATTACTATAAATTATGTAAAAAGTCATGGATGAAGGTAATTTTTCTTTAAAGTAATATATGTAGAAGTATCCTTTTAAGATTCATCCATGAAGAAACACGCGCTTCTCAGAAATAATATGAAAAGGATTTCACCACTAAAATATATTTTTATACCATCTTTCCTGTTAAATGAGCAACTGCGTTGGTTCCTGTTAAAAGGAACAACTTCGTAGTATTTTGAAAAAAGACGCCAATTCTCTATACCAATAAGAAGCTAGCCTTCACAAAACCTGTTGCTAGGACTCTTTCTATTAGTTAGATTTTACACTGTTGATCAGGGGAGAAAAATGCAAGGGGTATGTCATTTATAAACTGTTGTACGTATGTTTAAGGCATCCATCCCGCCCACGCACGAGTCAGCCAGAGCCACACACTGGCAGTCACTGTCTAAAATAACTTACATTAATATCACAAGTGTGCAGTGATATAAAACATTTAATTGGAATACGTATACGTAATTAACAGGTGTCATTTAAATAAACCGTGTGTGAATAAACAGCCATCAACAGTTCTCTTTCTTCAATTTTATTAATATACCTATTTAATTAGCGCTCGAACACGGAGCTATAGACAGCTGGTTAAACGGTATATTTTCCGTACAGTGATCATAGGCGCTCGATCACGGAGCTTTAGACAGCCTGAACATCATCACAGCATTCTTATATCAGGAAATTAATCCGCAGTGTTTCAATCGACGCCCGAAGTGGGGAGATTTATTCCATAGTAATACAATTGACGCCCAAAGCACGGCTCCATTGATTCAATAGACTTACATCTTGTTTTACAAGTTTCACGTCGTGTGGTTGGCGGTTGAATGTACTGTCACTGGTGTCTCCTATCCACTTGGTGGGTTATTACAACCAGAGGGTGTCGGGTAGTGATGGGCACAATCGAGTAATTACTCGATTCTCTTTAATAAAGAATCAAGTACAATTATTCGAGTAATTTTTAGCGAATCATCGACGGATACTCGAATCGTCCCTTGACAATCGGTTGGACAACATTACTCGGAAGTCTTGCAATGGAACTCGATACTAATAACATTAAAATGTTAATAATAATTTGTTGTGGTAGTCAGTCGACACTAACAGTGATATCTACCCCCTTATTTTCATGTTTAACGTTGCATCTACAGTCAATATAAAAGTATGCATTTTAAGAAGTGTCTCACCAAAACAAAACAATGTTTTGTGCCCCTTTTAATAAAATAAACTTTTCTTTATACATTCATGTTAAAGAAATTGATAATAATTTTACCTTTTTAAAAGTGAAAACAATTTAAATTTTGTTTTCTATATTTTGTAACTTACTCTAATTAGTTTCGATTTATAAATAATCATATCTTACTAAGGATAAATTATAATCAATAAAATAATCAAGATAGAATATAATTAGTTTCATCCATGCGATTATGGAAATAAGACTACCGAGGTTCCGAGTAAAAAAATCGAGTAACTTAAAAAGGATCGGAAATGTGATGCATTTAGTTAGCATGCTTTTTGATAGTGTAACTTACTTCTGCGAGTATTTTGTATTGGAAATGCATGTGCAACATTTAAACCATAAAGGATCATTTTTGTGTAGCAGCAGAAACTGTTGGTGAAAAATGTGCTCTAAGGGAATACATCTTTTAAATGGAAATAGCATGGCAAACAGTCCAGCCAAAGAGGTCGATTCTCACTTAGCTGGCAAGAAAAAATAAAAGAATAACAAGGTCCGAGTAAGGTTACTCGAGTAATCCCGAAAGAATCGAGTACTCCCGATTACACAACACAATCGAGTTACTCGATTGTGTCCATCACTAGTGTCGGGTCCCTCCAAGGAGAAAAGTAATCCGATGGTAGAATTCCTCAACGACACCTCAAGGAAGGGGTTATAAGTAATCGGAGTGTAATAACGAAGTTCCACCACTTTTATAGGGGTAAGGGGAAGGAACACCCCCTCCCCTTGATACGTTGTGTGGAAATCCACGAGAAAAAGAGAAGCTTCACACAGGAACTTACACGATTAATTAAAGCTTGCAAGGTTAGGCTAAGTTAGGTTGGTTGATAATTATAATTATATGTGTAAATTATGGAAGATTGTGGCTCAAATCCTGGTTAGGTATATCAAGGGTTATTCTTACTAAACTATTTCTCACTCACCCCATACGCAAATGCCAATACATTTTCTCTAAATTATACCTTCCTCATTCTTAGACTATTAGTGTAAACATACGGATAGTCTTAACGGGCGGTAAGACGTGGCTTACAAAATAAAGTTATCAATATTGATAGTAAACATATTTGTATTTTCTAAAGAACGTTTCCTATCGTTTTATTAATGAACTAATTAGACAGGACGAAGCCGTAAACAAATTATAAATGTAGTAAGTATCATCCGGAATTAAGCCAGAATTCCTTTTAACTGTGACTACACTACTCAGTGAGCCACGAGAATTAATTGAGCTCCCACGTACTTCGCGGTATCTAGCTAGTTAATATACAGGAACCCGCCTCGGTGGCGTAGTTGGCTAACGCGATAGTCGTGTTGAGCTCGACTGCTGAGGACGGGGAGATCGAGGTTCAAATCTCGTTCGGGTGAACTGGGAGGGTTTTTATCCTAAATGTCTCTCCACCCTCCCTCTACGCAAATGCGGGCTCACTTCCTCTAATTAAACCTCCCCAATTCCTAATCCATTAGCGTAATTAATACTTAAAGCGTATAACCCGCACGCGTAGTAAGACGTGGTGCTAACAAAAATATACAGGATGATTCGAGACTCTCTGTAAAAACTTTAATTGAAGATAAGAAGAACACCTTTTTCTTTAATGAATACATGTTTGCAGACGTCACCCTTTGGTGCTAGAGAATGGCTATTTTTCACCGTCGTCATGCGTACGCGTGACATAGTAGCTCATGCATTCTGAGGTGGTACACATGCATCTAGAATATGGGGTTTGGAAATCTTTGAAAATGTACGGCCATCAATGCTTCGACGCTGTCAGGACTTCATTACAGTTTACCTACAGTTGCTCCTTTGAGTAGCTGCTTTAAAACTGCTGTATAAGTTTTCTGCCTTTCAATTATATATCTTCAGCTCTCTCTAGAACCTAAAGGTGACGTATGTGGACATATATTCATTGATCAAAAATATATGTTTTAGCGCTCGTTATCTACCATTAAAGTCTGTACAGATTTCCGAACCAATCTGTAGATCTATTTTATATCTCTTGATACCGCCCAAACTTCGATCTTATTTCAAGAAGTTCCGGCTATTTATAGATAATACTTGACCTCTCCGAGATAATACAAATAATAAATCAGTTTTTGAATACTATGAACATTTGAAATGGTGGGTTTGGCCGTACCAGGTAATTTATCGATTTTGGTTATATCCAGCCGCACGAGAACAGTCGAGTTCCCAACTTTTTAGAAGCAAGTGAAGTGAATACAAATTCGTTTGATTAATGTTTACAACTTTTTTTTTTTTCACGGTAATATCACGATACGAAAGAGCCATTTAGGAATTAAAAACTTTTTTTTTCTGGCCAACACTTTTTACTTTTTCGCGATCTTTAGGATAAAAGAAGTACTGTGATCGTAAAATCGATTTCAATATTTTAACGGATGCCTGAACCAGAAAAAGTGGTTTACGCGATGTCGTCTGTCTGTATGTCTGTATGTGTACTAATTAGGCCAAAACTTGGTATCTTGGGGTTAAATTGAATTAGGTTCACGAGCTATGATTTTGGAATTAGAAACCTAACCTTAAAATTAAGGGCACCTTACTTGTGGATGAAAATATAAAAAAATTAATCGATTTTCTCAAAATCGGTTATAGCGATTTTGATTAAAATTCGTACCTAGCCATTGTTTAATACCACAAACAAATTGGCGTATTTCATTTTCTCATGAAATTGACTTTGATGGGCCTTTACATTAGTGGACATTTCCAATGTTGATAGTATCTCCGCAACTCTTTGAGATACTAAATAACTTATTATAGAAGATTTGTAGCACTATTAAATATAGGAAAGCATTTAATCGAAATAATATATTATATAATCGGTATTTTCCGAATTATAGAAATTTTTATATATTCAAAATAGCTTTGGAAGATAATTCACAGAACAAATAAAATGTTTTTATAACATTTCACTTACCGGTGTCTTATCAATATTTTATGTAAAGTAGCGACTAGTTAAAAAGTTTGTGCGGTGCACTGTTCCCATCTTTTCTCCAACTCTTCTCCCAAAAAGTTAACGCTATACACTCCTAAAATACGCTGATGGATTTGGGGTGAGGAAGGTATAGTTTAGCTGGAATATAACAGAATTTGAGTGAAGGGATACCAGGAGACTGTTAAGAAAAACACTCTCAATACAGTCTACAAGGATTCGAATCCTGACCTCCCAATCACCGGCAAACCATAATTGATATCCCTGTCATTGTGCCCGCACGCCCACCAATGCAAGTGCGGCCAAAATTAATAACATTTTGATATATATTATTAGTTTTATTTGATAGTTATCGATACTGTCTAACAAAAAGTAACGCTTTAGATTGTATACCTTGACGTGACTTGACAAAGTTAGTTTTAGTAACTTTAGTAAATTTGATAACTTCTTAATAAATATATTGCCGTATGAATAATTGCAAGTAGTTTTATTAACTTTAGTAACTATGACAGCTTCGGATTACATGCCTTGACAGATGAATTTACAAAAGTGGTTTTAGTAAGTTTTTATACCTGTTAGTTAAAGTTCTTCTTACCGCATTCCTTCTATAATTCATACACAATACCGTCTAGGATCAATATAGTTTTTTTAGGGTAGGGGGTAAAATTGGCCTTTCAAACAACCTTTTCAGAATTGGAGGGTATATGGAAAGTACTTTTCCAACTAAACCTCGAAACCAAAATAGCTTTATATCCAGTACTATGAATACTTCACCATACTTGATATCCATTGAGAAAGTAAAATATATTACAAACTTTAAAATAATCTGTAGATGATCTAACCTTACCGGTAGGCACGCGTACAAAGGCCTAAGTCTCGTCTTTCATACGATTCGTCGTTGACATGGGATGTTAGAATGTTTTCCCGCTCTCCCTCTAAGCTAATGAGCGTACACCTATTTTATATAATCCATAGGCCTAATCCCATTAATATTAATTATGTGGATAGCCCTGGAAACTGTATTTCTGGACATGAGATGGAAACAAATCCGTATATGTATTAACTCGCTCTGCTCTTTGGGGGACCCGCTCCCAAACCCCCCAATCAGTTTTCTTTGCAAGTGAATGTAAACTAATGTAATTCCAGAGCCGTTTTTTTTTATAGGTCTTACCGTTTAGCCTCAAGAGACCTCTAAAGAAAGGTCCGCATCGACTTAAAAATTGCTTTGATATTTTGAATTTTTTTCGGGGTTTAAATTTTTTTTCTTTTAAACTTTTTGGGATTTTCTTGTCGGTTACAGGCCAGAAGCTATAAGATTGCCAAATTTCAAGTTTCTAGCTCATCTGGAAGAGGGTAAACATTAATGTCAGTGAGTGAGTCAGCCGTGTGGCTTTATAGTAGGGTAATAATATACACAATTTTATCCACATTCCGGCCATATATAAATTTTATACGAATGTTTAATAACATTACAATTATTCGTACCCGTGAAGGACTCTAATTAGAGGATAGCGTGAATGGATACATTTAGTAACTCCGACACCATAACATATATGATTAATCATGAACAACACTTATATTAGGCACGATTCTTTTTGAGTTCCTAAATGATTACATCTAATAACAGTATACACGGTCGAATATACCTTCTCAAAATGTGTTCGTGTGAGCCTTATGAACAAGGAGTCTCAGATGCGAGGTTGTTAACACATGGCACGCATTTGAGAGTTCAGTCAATGTCAGCTACAACAAAATAAGAATTTGATTTACAAACAAACCCTCTCAATGGTCACGCAGACTAAGTGTCGCGTCTTATCTTATCTGGTTTTACGGTGATTGGGCGGTCGGGTTTAGAATCCCGGCCGAGTGTAAGGAAGGATTTTCTTTCTCTCTCTAAATGTTTTATCCAACCTCTCTCCACGTAAATGCGGGTAAGTTTCATCTACATTTTAATTTAATCATCCCTCCCCCATTTTCTTAGCATAATTAAAATGCATACAGCCCGAACATGTAGTAGGATGCTAAGGATTTTTTTTAAAATTACAAATAACTATATTTTATTTTTGGTTCGTACTTTTCAACATAGGATATATTTAACAGATTAATCCAAGTGAAAGGGATGAGGGTGGTAGTTAATAAGAGGAAGTGCACCCTAATTAGCGTGGAGAAAGGATGGAAAAAGACCAATTATGCAACAGGACGGAATTCGAGCCTTTACATACCAGTCATCAGGGATATTTTGGAAACTTTAAAATAAACATAAAAAAATATATAACACTAATGATTTTTTGGCACGCCGTCTTATTATAAAATCATATGGGTGACCTGGCGGTATAGGGGTAAGGTGTCAGACTTCTGTGCTGGCGGCCGGGGTTCAATCCTTGGTCCCGGCACAGATTTATCTGATTACCAAACCCTTCCTTCACCTCTGACAAGACATCTTGTGAATGTGGGGAATGCCAGGTCTCCACCGTGGTTCGGATTCCACGTTAAACTGTAGGTCCTCCATTTCATTTCACAATCACCCTACCATTACACATTAGCGTAAGTGCGTATAACCCGAACGGGTAGTAAGACGNTAGTAAGACACGCTGCTAATAATAATAATAATAATAATAATAATAATAATAATAATATAAAGTCATGGTATCCACATTCCCCCCCTCCCCCCGTTTTTTAGCACCATGTCTTACTAGTTACTACCCGTTCGGTTCAACACGTATGTGACCTAATTACGCTAATTTGTTAGGGATGAGGAATATTCAATTTAGAGGAAGTGTACCCGAATTTGCGTGGAGGGAGAGTGGTAAACCACATTTCGGAAAGACTCCACCCCCAGTAGGACACATCCAGATGGGATTCGAACACTGACATCCCTGTTCGGCGGCAAAACCAAAAGTAGACGAGTCTGACATTTTAGTCTGCACGTTTTTCCCCCCGAGTTTCTGTGTGTTCACCTCTGAAAAGATATTTCGTGTTTGCAGTAGCGGAAATGAGTTACGGATGTTCTCGTATACATTCAGAGTTATGCAACTAGGTCATGAAGCGGTGTGACCTCGAACTTACTATCAAGGCCATTCAAATCGCCATATCCTTCTCTTAGACTGGTTCCCATGATATGACATGAGTTTGGGTTTCACTGCAACAAATATAAATAGAGTTTTTTTTTACCTTACTTTTTAAATTAAATATTATATGGTGCGCACTTTAAAAACCAACTTATTAACATCAGGACGTGACTTACAGACTAACATAAGTCTAAAAAGTCACAGCATTCAGTCCAGGGCCGTCTTAACAGCACTATAGGCCCTGGACAGAGCAATTTACTGGGACTCCTTACCACTCAATCACGGGAAAATAAATGTAAACAGTCAATAAAATTGAACCTTTAAATTTATTAGTACTGTCAACAAAATCCCATGTTGTTGAAGACTGGGGCTCGAATCCCGGTATACTGAGGGTGATTTTTCTTAAATCGTTTCCCACTCTCCTTCCACGCAAATGCGGTTAGATTACCTCTGAAGAACTTCCTTCCTCAGCCCTACCTCATTAGAGTAATTATCATATCTGCTTGTAACCTGAACAGGTAGTAAGACGTGGTTGATTAAAACAAACAAAACAAACCATTAATTATTTGGTGATAAGTTCACAACGAGGCATCTAGAATCATGGGGATCCGGACTACTTTCCAGTGTGCCCACGGATTAAGACGGTACTGACTGTTCAGCGCCCATCAACGCCTTCACAAAGAAACCTAAAACTGCCAATAAAATTCTTACGATTGTGTTGATTTATAAATTTATATAATATTTTTTATTTTATTATTATTTAGCACCGCGTCTTACTACCCGTTCGGGTTGTAAGGTTTAATTACTAATTACGCTAATGGATTGGGAATTGGGAAGGTTGAATTAGAGGAAGTGAACCCGCATTTGCGTGGAGGGGGAGTGGAAAACCATTTAGGAAAAACCACCCCCAGTTCACCCGATCGAGATTCGAACCTCGATCTCCCCGTCCTCGGCGGTCGAGCTCAATACGACTAGCGCGTTAGCCAACTACGCCACCGAGGCGGGTTTTATATAATAAGATGTATTTTTATTCCCCGATTTTTTCTAGTTTCATTTAGACCTTCTACCAAACTTCTGAGGCACACCTGCTCATACTTCAGGGCACACTGGTTTAAAAACGCTACCCTAATTCCACCAGTAATAATGCTATCAATATTAGCGGAAATTGAACCAGCGACGCTTATTTCAGAAGACAAACGTGTTACCCACTGATCAAAGGTGTCTAACATAAATAGATAAACTACTCTCGGTAATTAGGATCACCATTAATAAAAATCCATGATGGTTTATGTCAAATGGGCCAGTTTCATAGTCAAATTTAGTACGCCTCAAGTGCGGCGCTACACTAAATACAAGACGACACCTACCTAAATTCGAATGGAATGGGCCATTCTCGCATAGGAAACTGGCCCATTCCATTCTGGTTTAGGTAGGTGTCGTCTTGAACTTAGTGTAGCGCCGCACTTGAGGCGTAATAAATTTGACTATGAAACTAGCCCAAAACCCTGATATAAATACTAAAATGCTCAACTGTTTAGCTTTAGTAGAGTTAGATGCGAATTGTACGACATTCTTTGCTTATTGGCGGCCTGTCTGTCTGTCTACTGAGCTAAGGATACTGTTTTTAGTTCCCGACATAGCCGAATAATGTATCTTTGGTGACATCGGTACTTCCCCTTTCAAATTAATATACAGTATTTACCGGTTGTGTGTCTCTTCTAAAATTAGGTGTATTTGTAAGTCGTTTCGGTTCAGGAATAAATACTCACGATTAAAAAGAAAGACACGGATAGCTCGTAGTGCTAGTAAGAGCCTGGTCCCCCATGTCACAGCCGTAAAAACTAACCCTTACAGACGAGCCTGCCATTTTAATGTTATTGTTAATCTTCAAGGACGTTGCCTATCTGTGACGTAGTGACTAGTCAAGATAAGATTGCCCATGTTAATGTACCTATTTAGATTCAATTCGGCGAGATTTAACATTGAAACCATAACCATACATTCTTAAATAATTATAAAAATAGTCTTACATTGTCACAACATTATTTTTTGGACCTTGAAGTGTTTTTTTTGGCAAATGTATATATATAATATCTTACAGCTCAGGCTCTTTGAATTATTCACCAAAATAGGAATCTCCCTGCCAGTATGTAGATTAAATAGGCCCGTGGAAGTAGATGTATATTTAGAATAGGGAACAATAAATAATATAACATTAAAATACAATTCAATGCTGTCCAGATGCGAACAGTAGAATGAGTGTTTATACTCGTAAATGGAGGAGGGGAAGTGTTATAATAATCTAGACTAGAGGCCTTGCAGGGCGAATTGCTCATTTTCTTCGCCATCTTTCTGTTTATTACGTCAGTGTCTTAAGTGTGAATGTTCTTAGAGTGCTTAGGCGCGTTAAATTAAGATGCGACCAGCTTTGAAAATTAGCTTAGATATCACCAAATAGTCTACATCGCTAATAAAATAATATTATATTGGTAAATATTTTTGTTTGATCAACTATAGCATATAGCAGTGGTTCCCATAGATTCAGGATCCGCGACCAAATTTGTATGACGACCCACCTAATGGACATGAGGTCTTGTTTCTTTTTACTCCAGTATAATGGGTAACTTGATGGTCTAGGAGTAAGGTGTCAGACTTCTGTGCTGGGGGTCCGGGGTTCAATCCTCGGTCCCGGCACAGATTTATCTGATTACCAAACCCTTCCTTCACCTCTGACAAGACATCTTGTGAATGTGAGGAATGTCAGGCCTCCGCCGTGGTTCGTATTCCACGTTAAACTGTAGGTCCTCCAGTTCATCTCTCAATCACCCTACCATTACACATTAGCGTAAGTGCGTATAACCCGAACGGGTAATAAGACGCGGTGCTAATAATAATAATAATAATAATAATAATAATAACAACAATAATAATACTCCAGTATTTTCATTTTCCCATTTGATCATAATTTTATATTTAAGATAGTTACAAAAATCCTCATTTCAGAAAACTTGTTCGTGAGCCCATAAAAAATCGGCTCGTGAGTCACCGGTGGGTTGCGTCCAACAGTTAGAGACTCACTGACCTTTAGGCCTTAATGTGCATACCTTTAAACGTTTAACTAAGAAGAACTGAGCTTTTATTTCATTCGAAGTAGAAAATTTTAAATGTTGTGGAGGGGACTGTGACGCACTGTTCTGTGTTGTCATGGATATTGATCGACCGAGCCCAGCTGTCCCCTGCTCCTGTAAGGATGCTGCCCGGAACACTCATCTGATTACGTACAATGCACAGCTGCGACAATTTTAAATGCAACCGATATTGCTGATCGATGACATTTTTTACTTGCCAAAGTTTTGAAAGTATGTTCTATTTTACTTGTCCATGATCACTTATTTGTATATCTTCATCTCTTTCTTCTACCAGAATTAATTCCGCATCGCGAAACAAGGTCAGTCAGCGTATAGATCACCTGTAATATCCTCAGATAACGGTCAACACACGTGTTTAATATATATATAATTGCAATAATGGGGTTGGGATTAAAGATGTAGCGTTAAGAGGAAAGGTACCCGCTTTTACGCCAAGGGAGAGTGGGAAACCAGTTAGGAAAAACTACCTCGGTACATCCAACCCCTTTACGTTACCGGAAAGCTGAGCTGGATGAGACTGACACGTAGTCCGCGTGTCCACTGATGTGACTGACGTTAATTATTAGTATAATTTAATATACAGATATATTTATAATAGTCCAACAAAATTTTATCTTAAATTGTAGTTATTTTATAACTATATAACAATATACTAAATAATTGTCGAATTAAATTAAAACTTTCAAAAAACAATAATACATTAACGTGTTAATATAAAACGCAAAATTTATATATACGAGTATTAAAGAAATCACCTTTTGTTTGAAAGCGATATTAAATAAATTTACTAGTTAAAATACCCACGAAATATTAATAATTTTCAAACAATATTTTGTTATCATGACAATATACATATATATTTAAATCTAAAAATTATATAGATGTATATATATATATAAAAAATACTTAGATCAATTTTTTTTATTTCATTAACAAAAATTACCTCAAAATATATTTTGACCGACATAACAATAAAATTACCTGTGAACCTAAAATCAAGTGATGACAAAATTATAACATAAATGATAACATTATTAATTATTTCAAGGATGTGATAAATTAATTTTAAATAAATATTTAAATAAAAATATTGTTCACCCGATAGAAAAGTCTTATTAATAATTCTATGGACCAAAATTCCTTGCTTTGCTCACCTCAATTTATATCCATGGATGATAATGATATTTACCTACTCATTTTACTATTCTACCACTTTTTTAGAATTCAATATAAAACTAACTGAATATTTCACCATACGGTTTATAAAAACATTCACTATTCAAGCGAGGTTCTCCCAGGTAGGTCACGAGTTAGGGCTTAGTTCTAGAGTTCACCACTTCTTCTCTTGGCGCTAGTGTCACTTTCAGAAGCTTCAGAGTAACGTTACTTGCTGTGATATGCGCATGTGAGAATGTTTCACGAAGGGACACCGAATGAAAATCTTTCGCAAATGTACACCACTTTTATGCGGAAAGGAAATATTTTTACCTTAAGTGGTTGCATTATGATCTTATCTTAAAAGCTACACTATAGTGAAACGCGTCAAGGAAGTATTCGTAAATTTGAAAAATGACACCGGGACACGGGAATCAAACCCTCGCTACCTTTAAGGGTAAACAAAGAGTACCTGGTAATTTTTACTTCAGCCTGGTGTGCGAATACTCTAAGTAGTTAACAGTTGCGCAGCCAGAAATCTTAACCAATGAGAAGTAATAAAGGAAATGGAGGGAATGAATAGTTTATTATTATTATTATTATTATTATTATTATTATTATTATTATTATTAGCACCGCGTCTTACTATCCGTTCGGCTTATACGCATTCACGCTAATGTGTAATGAATGGTATGGTGATTGTGAGATGAAATGGAGGATCTACAGTTTAACGTGGAATCCGGGCCACGGTGGAGGCCTGGCATTCCACACATTCACAATTTGTGATTAATACACGTCTTGTCAGAGGTAAAGGAAGGGTTTGGTAATCAGATAAATCTGTACTGGGACTGAGGATTGAACCCCGAACCCCCAGCACAGAAGTCCGACACCTTACCCCTAGATCACCAGGTCACCCGAATAGTTTAAGAAATGTAAATAAGGATAATATATCAAAGCTATTATTTCTTTACTTTTTTGCAATTGGAAAGATCACGGGCACTTTTAATGAATGCCTTTTGAACATCCTACTCTTACAAATTGGTATTCTGTATTAAGTATTCATTGCTATGAATACTTTTGGCTACTTTAGGTTTTATTAAAATTATTTCTCGCCCTTGTGCACGCATAATTTCATCTTGTCTAGTTTATCCGTGACGGGAATGTCGGTGCTCAAATCCCAGCAGAATGTCCTGATGTTTTTCCTAAATAATTTACCACTCTTCATCCACGCAACTTTAGCTACATTCTCTTTAAATTCCACCTTCCTCGTCCGTTATACATTAGTGTAACTAAATGCGCTTAGCCCGGGTGGTTAGTAAGATGTGGATTGTAAAAAGGGGGGATCTCAGCTCGCTTCCATTAGTCCCTTACCCCTTTCTAAGGTCCATCACTGGCCGAAAATGTATTTAATCAAGTCTCCAACATACTTAGCTTTAAAAGAAGAATAACAAAGAATAACATTTAATAATATGTTGTTAACCTAGGTCAGGGGTCGTTGAACTGGGGTAAATTATCCCAAATGAGGTAAAAATGCAATTCTTGGGGGTAATAAGGACTCTATAGACATACATAAAATTATATAAAAAGCACATTCCTTGTTATGTCAGAAATTTTTCTTCTGGCAACACTGCATCTGGCCAATGTAATAGACGTGCCTAGGGGACGTCACGTCATGTTGAACTCCAATATTTAGCTGACATTTTTGAGTATGTGTATGCATTGAACAAAGAATTACAATGAAAAAACATCAATTTAATTTCAGCCAGAGAAATAATATGAGCTTTTATTTTGGAGACAGAAAGCAAAACAAAACAAAATAGCTTCCTTTTCAAAGCTAGCTTTGTTTTTTTGGGAGATTGTGAAAATATTACTTTGACGACATCAAGAATACAGTTATAAGGCATCTTAACAAACTCGTAGAGTGGTTCTTTGTTTACTTTCCAGATCTTGACTCACACGCCCTCAGTTTGGTTGTAGATCCCTTTAAATGTGAAATTGCTGATATACCAAAAGAGCCTCAAGGGTTGAAGGAGGAATTTTTTAAACTTCGATCCAATAATGAAGCACGAATTAAATTTGAAAATAAATCAGATCTGTCATATTTTTGGATGTCAACAGCTGCAAAGGCTTTTAAAATTAGACATGAGGAGGCAGTCAAAAATTTGCTGCCATATCCAACAACCCCCTTTGCGAACAAGGATTTCCCACTCTATTGAACATAAGATCAAAGCAGAGTAATCGATTGGACTCCGAAGAAAGTATCCAAATTGCTCTGACATCAAAATGCCCCAATTTTTATGTTATTGTATAAAAATGAAACGTCATTTCTCCAAAACCTAAAATGAAAAAGTTTTCAAAAAATCCTTATGTTTCATAATGAGGATATTAATTTATTTTATATTTCTAATTGTATTCTCCGTATGAAAATAAATATATTCATTAAATCTTTTGAATTTGAATAATATCTTCTATAATTTTATTCCTTTCAAATCCAGAGGGTAATGTCGACGTTAATAAATATATTTTGGGATACTAGGTAGAAAGGATCCCCGACCCCTGACCTAGGTGGTCTTGGGGTTGAGTGCTCACCCCAGGACACGTTGATCGTGGGTTCATACCAAGGTGGGGTCGATGGATTTTACTTGAGTGATAAAAATCTTTAGCGGAACTTTCTTTAGAGGGGAAGTTGGTTGTGGCATGTAAAAGAACCCCGAAAGGTATGTGAAAATACCTTTCCTGGCGAAATTGGTAGGCTTTTTCACTTGCGCTCATAGAAATTCTAGTGTGCTGACATAATTAGTAATTTCAGAAAGTGCACTTTGCAAACCATAAAGATATATATATATATATATATATATATATATAAACAGGGTATATTAAACGTTTAAAAGCGGATGTATATCCGTTTTTAAACGTTTAATATTCCGTGTTTTGTATTTAAAATAGCCACTCACCAGCGCTCCCTGTTGTTTAACAAAGTCATGGCGCATGCGCGTGTTACCCGAGCAAACTCTTCCTGAATACGATAGCTGCGTCGACACTCAGATGCGCGCGCAGTTTAATTGACCTAGTGTTTAGTTTGAAAGAATGCTCAGTTCATCGTAGATCTCGCCAGCTGTCGGACATTAGTAGGCAAAATAATGAGCAATGGATATTTAAGACGTTAATCAACGCTTGCTCTTTTTTCTTAAGTAGGATAGATATAAGAATAAAATTAGCTGACAATTTAAATCTAGTTTTAATGCTAATCGATGGTATTTTCCATCCATACCATTTTTTGACAGCTGCAAATATAAATGGTAGAAAATAATAATTTTTTTAAGCGTTAGCAACCTATGCGTTGAAATATTTCTTGCTTCGTGTAAGGCTGTCACTTGATATAAATATACTAAAGACTATCAAAAAATGGTAAATTAGAATAGTAGAATATAATAGAGGAAGTGCGGGTAGTATGGAATACCATTTACTTTTTCAATAATATCAAAGAGTATTTTCACACTCTGCCATTAAGTTCCATATTAAACTTATAATTAATATGCTTTTAACTATTTTTAGTGTTTAAAGCAAAATTAATAACTTTGAATGTCCTGTAGGAGCACTTAAAATAGACGTGGAAAAAATGAGGGCCATATGGAATAGGGAGGACATCATGGAATACTACACACTTTATATAAAAAAATAGTTATAGTTACTAACACTGACAAATGTTTCATAAGCAAGTGTAAAGAAACATGCAAATATTATGTGTAAAAAATAAATTAGTAGTAATAATGAAACATTGAAATATAATACATTATAATAAAAATAACGAATTAATAAATCAGTATTAATAATTATTTATTAAATATAATAGATTAAAATATTGTTTCAGTTTACATTGATCTCTTAATAGATTTCTTAGGCGTTAGGAAAAATGTTTAAGCTTACGCTGAAAAAATAAATCACTTGCCAAATACTTGAAAAATGTTTGGGCATTACGGAATAGCAGTATTCCTTATTGCCCGACTAGCCATTTTGGAAAACAATTTTTTTTAGGGTATAGTAAAATTACAGTAAAATAATGTTTTATCGTAAAGGTAAGCATGAATGAGCCTTAACCTAATGATTTGATTCGAATTAATAAGAACAATAAAGTAAAGAAATATAGCACGATAAACACTAGCCTGCAAAAGTTTTTGTGACAGCCAAAACAAACAATTTTGTCTCACAAAACAATCAGTTGATCTGTCAAACTGAGGGCCTCACTATCTGTTCGAAATTGTTTTCTGTAATAGTTGAAATAGTTAAGGATAGATTGTGACACAATGGTATTCCGTATTGCCCGACTATTCCATAATACCCGGATCTCCTCTACATGAAATAAAATAATATTAAACACTTTTACGAAGAAATAAAAAAAAGGGTTTTGTTAAATAAATATAATTATAAATTAGTTAAATTATGTTGTAGAGAGGACAATTTGATAAAATAAAGTTAATACATTAGAAAATTGGATTTGTAGAAATTGTAGATTAAACGAATTAGTAAGAAATTTGACTAAAACAAAATGTTCCACAACAAAGAACAAGGACTATAGTTAATTTATTGTATATATTTTAATATTTGAAGTTAAATTATAATGGTAGATTTTTAGAAAGCAATATTAAAGAGATGTGTTGAGAAATGAATACAATATTATTGTAAAATAAGTTGAATTTGAACCATAAACGATTGGCGCCGGAGAATCGGCTTCTCGTTTATAGGAACAAGAGAAAGTCCTGGAAGTATATATAATAAAGGCGCTTAGGCTCAATTCGCATTTATAAACATGTAACATAGAAACAAGATCAACATGGGCACAAGGAAAGGTGAAATGATATAAATAGTAACTAAAAGTGACCCTTTATTAAGCACTAAAAACATAATAGGGTGTACATATTTGATTTGATCAGTTTGAATAGAAGTCGCTTCTCATACATATAAGTTTGTTTCGCATAAAAACGGACACTAAAGCGGCCTTTATCTTAGAAATACAAACACTTGAAACTAGATCTGACTTAGGCTTATTTTCTTCTAACAGTAAGAAATATTGGACTCTATCCTTTATAGGGGCATAGACTAAGATGGCATATTAAGTACCTCCGGGTAATTGTGAGGTTTAGTCTTCACCCGGGATTTGAACCTATGCTTATTGGACTTTGTTACAGGTACCGTACATAACGAATAATTTCATAGTTCACTACAATAAGGACGCCCTAGGCACCAATAATCGAGATTCTCTGGGCGCACGGATATTGTAGCGGACTCTAAGTCTGAAGGTAGAAGTCGAATGGGTCACTGGAGAGGGGTAGGGTGTGAGTATAATAATAATAATAATAATAATAATAATAATAATAATAATAATATTATTTAGCACCGTGTCTTACTACCCGTTCGGGTTATACGCTTTAAGTACTAATTACGCTAATGGATTAGGAATTGGGAAGGTTGAATTAGAGGAAGTGAACCCGCATTTGCGTGGAGGGAGAGTGGAAAACCATTTAGGAAAAACCACCCCCAGTTCACCCGACCGAGATTCGAACCTCGACCTCCCCGTCCTCAGCAGTCGATATCAACACGACAAGCGCGTTAGCTAACTACGCCACCGAGGCGGGTAGTGTGAGTATAGTTTTTGTAAATTAACCGTTCTACAGTCTGTTGATTTCTTTTTTAACAAGCTCCGAATCTTACCAATTCCCTGGGACACTCATATATTTAGCTCGCACTAATGAGGTGGGAATGAGGAAGGTATAATTGAGATGAGATGAACCTGCATTTTCATTCGTCTTATCTGGTCTACTGGTGATAGCGAAATCGGCATTATAATTCGGGTGAACTGGGGTGTTTTTCATTAAGGCATCTTTGTCCACATACTCAGGCCTCGTTTTACAAGATTATGTGGCCAAGCAGTTAAGAGTGGCTGAGCCTAAGTATAGAGGTTTCTGGTCAGATCCCAGTTAGTACATATATAGGAGTTAGGACTGGATGTGTAATGTTAGGAACTCGTTTGGTGCCGTAATTTGTCTGTAAAAACACCAATAAAATAAATCAAATAAGTCTCTTGATGATCAATGCCGACATCAGATCGTGAGCTAAAATATATCAAATTTAATTTTTAACATATCTTCCTTACGACCACTTCATTCTTATTACCCCGTTTCTATCCCTCCCAAACTTCTACAAGTTTTTAAAATAAGAATAAAATCCCGAAATAAATTGATAGTAAAATATGCAAGGGTTTTTTGAACGAACAGTTGTGTTGAATAAAAGCACACACATACACACACTTTTATTTGATTTACTTCCAAATAGTTTTTCGTTGTAAATCTGTGTGCGATGGGATCCGTGAAGTTATTCCGCCCACCCTCAACCAACGGGCTGATCGTAAACTGAAGTGTCCTTCAGTTTTACAACCGCTAAGTTACGATCCACAAGCAGGTAGCATCCTTAACACTATACAATAGCGTCTCCCACCTTAGCTTTGACTACAACTTAACTTGATCAAGGCTTTAACTTGGTACACTAAGTCTTAACTTATTTATACCATAACTTGGTATACGTTTTAACTTGATACAAACCTTAACTTGATCTACGTCTCAACTTGACCTAAGCCCTAACCCGATCTATGGCTTAATTTGATACAAGAATTAACTTGGTCAACGGTTTAACTTTATCCAAGCCTTAACCTAGTCTACTACATCCTAACTTAATCCAAGATTTACGGCTTAATTTGATATACGGTTTAATCTGGTCAACCTTCAATTTTATTCACAATTCAGCTTGGTTCTCACCTTAGTGTGGTCCCCACTTTAACTGAGTTTTTGCCCTAACTTGGTCCACTTCCTAGCGTTACTTACACATTTACAAGCCTCTCGCACGCCTCGGTGCCCAAATGGTCTACCCTAACGGGTAGCTTTTGTCTCAATTTAGGACACACTTTAACGTGATCCACTTAGCACTGATTAATATTTTTAAACATACTTTTTGATTAGAGAAAAGATAGTATTTGATTTTCACTTTTTTAAATACGCAGCTTATACCAGCACATTACTTACGAACACCCGCTTCGGTGGCCGCATGGTCTAACACGCTACTATTGTATCGGACTAGACTGTTATTATTATTATTATTGGCACCAAGTCATACTACCCATTCGGGTTATACGCACTTACGCTAATGCGTAATGGCAGGATGATTGTGAGATGAAATGGAGGACCTACAGTTTAATGTGGAATCCGAACCACGGTGGAGGCCTGGCATTCCCCACATTCACAAGATATCTTGTCAGAGGTGAAAGAAGGGTTTGGTAATCAGATAAATCTTTGCCGGGACCGAGGATCGAACCCCGGCCGCCAGCATAGAAGTCTGACACCTTACCCCTAGACCGCCAGGTCACCTACAACTAGACTGTTGTAGACGGGGATTGGGATTAGGGTTCGATCCCAGACGGGTGCACTGGAAGTGGTTCTTTTTCCTAAATGGTTTTACACTTTCCTTTCACGCAAATGCAAGTGCGTTTCATCTCAACTAAATATTCCTACTCCCTAAAAACCATTAGTGTAATTAGTTCGTAGACGTATCACTTGACCGGGTAGTAAGAGGTGGTGCTAAAAAAAACTTACAAACTAACATGACCTAATACAGTACGTCTAACACCATACCCTTCCACTTATATTCCATTGGCGTGTGGTGGATGTTTTCCAGGGTAAGTAGAGCTTATTTAAAAAAACACTTATACCTGTTATAATTATGTTCTCACCTATTTGTGAACTAATCATTCATGAGTTATTCTCTACTCCCCTCTAAAGGGATTTTTTTTGTTAATACCTGGCCAATGAGTGTTCTACTGATTGGTGATAACATATCACAGGTACAGTTTAAAGTAGCTGTTCCTACATTGGCAACATGCCACACCACGTCATATGTGAACATATTTTTACAAGTGAAACCTAACTGTTTCTGTGGAAAACCTGCAAATCTTGAGTCCTAACATGAACAAAAACGTGATTTGTTTTGTGATGTGTTTAGGTGTGTTCACCATCAATTTTATGATGCCAGCTTCGGTGGCCGCATGGTCTGGGGTGACAGGGAGATAGGGGTTCGAATCCCGGTAGGGTATACTGAGGGTGGTTTTTCCATAAATCGGTTTCCACTTTTATTTCATGAAAATGCGAATTCACTTCCTCTAAATCCAACCTTCCTCTTCCCGAAATCAATATCATAATAATTACTATACATTTAAGTATAACCTGAACAGGTAGAAAAATACAGTTATAAAAAACCCCATAGTGAGCATATAAAAGAATGCATCCATTGGTTCGGTTGCTGTTGGCTGTATTAATTCATAAACCTGTATTCGGACAGAAGGCATTAAAACAAATTGAGTATCAGTAATTAGTGTTGATGAAGATTTTTATTTAGCAACGCATTTTACTATCCATTTGGGTTATACACTTATGTAGCCTACTAATTACGCTACTGGTTTAAGGGATAAGAAAGGTTATACTATAGGAAGTATACCCGCATTCGCGTGGAGGGAGAGGTGAAAACTTAATTGAAAAAACTATCAATACACCCGACAGAGATTTGAACCTTGAACTCCTCGTCCACAGCAGGCCAGTCCAACATGAAAGTGACGCCTTAGACCACTCGACCACCAAAGCGGGTTTTATGAAGATAAATTAAGTAAATACAACGTTGTCAGTGGACCAAGTAATGGTTTAAATAAAGAAAACCTCAAGTTTTGTTTTATTATTGTTCAAATTTAACCAATAAGTGCGCTCGCTATGTTTATTCGCTCAAAAGAAAAAAGAAAGATGGCAAATCCAAGGTGTCTTAATTTAAGATGCTACAGAGTGCAGTTTTTCATCTAGGATAATATGCTACAAAAATGATCTTTTAAAAAATTAATATAGTACAAATTTAAATTAATACTGCACTTTTTTCTGAGCTTCTATACTTATTAAATAACAGATTCCCCTTTAACCACTTATCCGCCAAAGAAACTTTACAACTTAATGGGCTACAGTACACACGAATTGCGGAGAAATTAATACGGGTGCACACGAATTGTGGGATAATAATAATAATAATAATAATAATAATACATAGCACCGTATCTTACTACCCGTTCGGACTACACGCTTAAGTAATAATTGCACTAATGGGATAAGAGCTGGGAAGGTTGAATATAGTGGAAGTGAACCCACATTTTCGTTAAGGGAAAGTGGAAAATCATTTAGAAAAAATCACCCTCCAGTTCACCCGAGCGAGATTCGAACTAACGAAACTAGCGCGTTAACTAACTACGCCACTGAGGTGAGTGATTGTGGAACAACTCATTTGAGATTGGTAATACCCTTACACTAACTGTGGAGCAAAGATTAAATTCATAATAACTTTGTTCAAAGTGGAAAAGGGAGGTTAGGTTGTGTTAGGTTAGTTTAGGTTAGTTGAGGTTAGGGGTTAGGAGTTGAATGGGATTACAGATTGTTCCGGTTGACGGATATACTTAATTCCGCAATTCGAGTGCGTCCTAATTTAATGTCTATTGACAGGTATACTTTATTTGAGTGTGCCAATGAGCTACACTTAGAATGGCGTCATGGTCGAGCTAAGCTTACGAACACCATAGAAAAACCACTTAAACAGGATCTAAAAAAAATCCACCAAAAAAACCCAACAAACCATCCTTTACCAACGCAAGATGCCACACTAGAATTTTCTTCGCATCTCAACGTTATGAATGATTCAGTCAACCCTTCTACTC
>CABEEJ010001450.1:86003-98147 GCA_901482245.1 Timema douglasi
GGGGAGGGTGAAACAACCAACCAGCCCCGCATGCATATTTGACGTAACGTCTAAACTTCACTTTTTTACGCCTGTCACTCTTACTACCAGCTCAGCCCTCCCAGGCACCCTCCCAACCCATTCAGTACCACTATTTCCACTTTCCACCTTTATTTTTATTGTATTCTATCCTCCAACCCTCACCCTTTCTCTTTTTTTGTGTGTGTGAATGTGTCATATGATCACAGCTGTGCATTCCTTTAGATTTTTTAAATTTTTTTTAGCTTTCCCATTCTTATCTATTCATTTTCAAGCTTTTAAATTTTACTAAATAAACGCAAGAAAATAGAGTTTGGATTTGATTTTCAATAGAAAAACTGCTAGCCTAAAAGACTCTCATCTCTCACTAATCTTTGCCTTCCCCTCTCCCCCCATTCACTTTCGTGTGCGTAAATTTAGGGCTTAATTATTCATTGTCACCATCATTTGGGGGTCAGGGGATGAGAAAAGTTGAATTTATAGGAATTGTACCTGCATTTTCGTGGAGAGAAAGGGAAAAATCATTTAGATAAAACAACCTTAGTACACCCGACTGGTATTCGAACCCCGAAATTCCTACCATCGGCAGTCCAGTATATTGTGAGAGTGACGTCTTAGACCAAGAGCTACTAAAGTGGGTATTTATATTATTATTATTTAGCACCGTGTCTTACTACCCGTTCGGGTTATATGCTTTAAGTACTAATTACGCTAATGGATTAGGAATTAGGAAGGTATTTAATTAGAGGAAGTGAACCCGCATTTGCGTGGAGGGAGAGTGGAAAACCATTTAGGAAAAACCACCCCCAGTTCACCCGACTGACATTCGAACCTCGATCTCCCCGCCCTCAGCAGTCGAGCTTAACATGACTAGTGCGTTAGCCAACTACGCCACCGAGGCGGGTTATTAATATATTAATTACGCTAATGTATTTGGGGTATAAGGGTAACATTTATCTGCATTTGGGTGGATGGGAAAACGGACAATAACAAACATGTCTTTCAGTATTAGATCGTGGGCATATACTTCAATGTGTCGGTTTAGAATTAAATAGACTAAAACAAGTCACCGTACCCTGGCGGAAGTATAACCTAAGTAAATTTTCTTACTTTTACAAATCACAGGGTTTATTATGAATCCCAGTTTATACGTTTTGTAATTTTTTGGTTAGATCTACAGTTTTATTTGATGGCATCAAGAATTCTGCCATGATAGCGTCCATACACTCACCGATATATAGATGACGTTGAACTAATTTTTATTTTTCCCCTCATATCACGCAATGCTATAGGTGTCGTCAGCTCTTGATTATAGAAGGGAAGGGGGAACTAATTAATATATTTTACTTTAAATTATAAATGATAATAATAATAGTTTTGTACTAATTATATGATAGTGGAATTAATATTATGTCATATAAATAAGTTAATCTTATAATTTATTCCTGGCTCTGAACGTGGATTTAGATTTTATTTGAACACAATATTTCACCTCTTAATTTACGATCCTAATAATCTCTCATTGGTGCATGTTATTGAGAGGGGAGGGGGGCTATTGTACCTTATTTAGCCCTTAACGACCACCATGCGTGGTGCTTTGTGAGATTCTGTAATAGTACTTAGAGTTCAAATGGCTATACTGGATTTTAGAGGCTCAGTTTTTCAAACTAAGGAAGAGACTCTACAACTTATTCACATTTAAGGTAGCACATGTGGAATCATCTTGAAATATTATATAATTTGTGACTCCTTTTCAAAAATAAAGAGAAAAAAAAATTGGCACTGCGACAAATTCTAGAAGAATGAGTTTTTCATTTAAAGAAAAAATCCTTACATTTCGATCTTCAGAGCCATTATTTTAAATTATCTACCAAAATGAAAAAGTTATTTTCATCCCGTGCGGGATTTATTCCAGGAAAATAGTGCATTTACGAGGAAAACATAATAATAAAAAATCAAGTAGTTGATTAAGGAGTCCGCTAAAATTTATTTTCTTCTAGCTGTGCGAGAAATTTTACCATCGTTCCTTACAGATCCATCCGAGTAAAGCTGTAGGAAGTTTGGGAAGTTTTTCTATTTTTTTTATTCTTCCCCTCTTTGATTTTAAAACAAGTTACATTAACTTTCTTTCTTCCACGTTTCCTTTTAACTTTATAAGACCCGCTTCGGTGGCCGTGTGGTATAACGTGCTACTCTCGTGTTAGACTAGAACACCGACGACGGGAGATCGGGATTTGATTCCAGTTAGGTGCACTGAGGGTGTTTTTCTCTAAATGGTTTTTCACTCTTCTTCTACGCATATACGGGTGCACTTAATCTAAATTAAACCTTCATAACCTCTAACACATCAGTGTAATTAGTACATAGCCGTATAATCCGAACGGGTAGTAAGACGCGATGATAATAAATTAAAATATTAATTATACTTTTCAATAGTCCCCCCTACTATCATGTGCATTAATTTAAGAGAATAACACACAATCTCACCCACTACAGTGGCCGCATGGTATAGGGCGCCACTCCCGCATTATACTAAACTGTCGATGACATGGATATATGGGTTTGATTCCCAGTTGGGTGTGAGGTTGGTTCTCCACAATGTTTTACCACTCTCCCTCCATGCAAATGTGGGTACTTTTCCTCTAAATCAACCTTCCTAATCCCTAACCAATTATCATAGTTAGTAGGCCTACACAAGCGTATGACACTAACGTCTAGTAAGACTCGATGATAAAAACATAAAAAATAATGGCTTAACCTCACGAGTTGGGAAGGAGAAGGTATATTATAGTAAATGCACTCACATTAACGTGGAGAGAGGATAGGAAAACCACAGTTATAAATTTAATTTGTAAAAACCACTCCTCAGGGCACCTGGCCGATACTTGAACGACACAGTTTATGGCGATCCTGACACCTTAAACCATGTGAACACTGTTGTGAGTGAAATTTATTCAAATACTTACGCTACGGTTGATTTAACATATAGTAAGATTCTAGAAGGAAGAAACTTTTATAAACACATTTTTTTGGGTCAACATTGATGACTTTTTATTAGATTAATAGTGCTATTTTATAGATATTGATATAAGCTATCATAAGTGACGGCTGAATATTCACATGAACCAACGGATAAATATTTGAGAATAGTTCTATGAAATCTTTTAACAGTAAAAAATAATAATTTCTTCGTTTCAGAATAGAACTGTAGGAATTTCCTAATTAGGGCTGACTTTAAATATATACATTGACACTTCCTTATTATATTTTATGCAGTCCTTTGAGTCCCAAACAAATCATATGAATGCGTTAAAAAAAAGAAGAGCTTCAGCTTCATCCATGTTCCTAAGATATATATAAAAAAAGCACACAAAAATACAGGTGAGAAGCAAATTCAGTTGGCAACACATTCTGTACTCGCAAGTTTTTCTTTTCCCAGAACGCATTTCAACTATTTGGCTCTGGGAAATGTTCTATGCCCCCCTTGAACCCCCACACCCCAAAATAGTGTGTTTTATGGCATATATTTTGTATTGCGTCTATCACTGATGCCTTCGGGGATTGGAAAAGGGGATGTAGAAAAGGGGAGGAAAGGGGTGTCCTCATACCTTGAAGCGAAGAAGTAAATAAAGAATGGCAAATAAAAGTTAAAGAAAGGGAAAAGTGGCGTTGGTGGGAAATTCTTTTTTTTTTTGGTGGGGGGGTGTAGGAGGAAGTGAGGGAGGGTTTAAGAGAGGGAAGCAAAGCTTGATGGGGTATCCGAGAGCGTATTGTCAGTGTATTTGAATTTGTGGGTGAGGGGAGGGGGAAGATAGGAGTAAGGGTTTGGTGGGTGAGGAAAAAAAAAGAAGAAAAGTTAAGGGTGCATAGGAAATGAGACGATGAGGACGCTTTGGGGGTAGAGAAATACATGACGTCACAAGAAGAGGGTGAAGGAAAGTTTGCTTCACGACACTAAAAAAAAAGTCTTGTGAAAAACAATTTCTTTCTTATCCTTGGGTAGAAAAGATATGCAGAAAACCCCAATTTTACCTTATACCACCATTCAATCCGACCCAAAAAATACTTGATACTTTACTATGAACTAATGAACTATTATTATTATTATTATTATTAGCACCACGTCTTACTACCCGTTCGGGTTATACGCACTTACGCTAATGTGTAATGGTAGGGTGATTGTGAGATGAAATGAAGGACCTACAGTTTAACGTGGAATCCGAACCACGGTGGAGGCCTGGCATTCCTCACATTCACAAGATGTCTTGTCAGAGGTGAAGGAAGGGTTTGGTAATCAGATAAATCTTTGCCGGGACCAAGGATTGAACCCCGGCCGCCAGCATAGAAGTCTGACACCTTACCCCTAGACTGCCAGGTCACCAATGAACTATCCATTTACATCAATTGACCGACGGATAAGTCCATTTTGAATAAAGTTTATTAGTTTATGTAACCTTTTATTTTTACAATAAATTTCAAGCTGGTTGTTTCTCTTCTTTTCTTGATTATTCTCTTTACTTTGGATGCACTAACAAAAATTTCTCAGGGCAAACGCTGTAAAACTTTGAAACGAAGTTAATGTTGACTTTAATTAAACCGCGTGCCTCTTTTTCCGAACCAACTTTTGATTAGCTTTGTCATCACAAAGTTTCTTCCGAAAGTTGCGGGAAATATACGCGGTTCAGCGGGTTTTCAAAAATCCCCTGATAAAAATGGGTACGTTTCGTTTCTATGCGCTTTTTTCTTGACAGAGAGTGGGAGAGAAGAACTCTTGTGTGACATCAATTGTCTTTTCTTTTGTGCATCTCGCCGTACTACTCATCCGGACCATACACGTATTTACACTAAGGCTACATAGGTATGAGGACGATATTATCTAGCGGTGAGACTTTTTTAATGGCGTACCACCCCAACAATTTACATAATTTTGAGTACCACCGAGATAAATCTGAATATTTACTATATTTTGGTACATTTTTAATGGTACCCAGGGATATAATACCACAATTTGCGTGGTGTCTGAGCTAGAATCAATGCTGCCAACTCTCCAATCATTGTTTAAATTTGTTTTACTTTTAGTTAGACTTGTTAGTAATAGATTTATATTATTTGAGCAGGTCCTATATTTTTACGACTTTAATTGGCTTGTTTTATTTGTCTTTTCACGACGTACCACCTAGAATAATTGTACTCATCACTTGTGGTATGCGTACCACAGTTTGAGAACCGCTGATCTAGAGGAAATGTCCCTTAGTTACCGCCGAGAGTGAACAGCCATTTAGATATTGAAAAAAATCTCCATAGAGTACCCGGTCAGGATTTTAACTATAACCTACAGCCACCGGCAAACCAGACCAAAGTAGTCTGTCGTCATAACACGCGTGCCCACCAATGCAAGTTTCCATCACTACTCACCCAATTACAAGCAGCATTAAATCTGTAGTAACATCCTTGGCTGACCAGGATTAGGTTGACAGGATCATTGACAGGATATGTTGAGGAAAAGGAAACAGAAGGAATTGATAGTGTATTTATCATTACAGCACTACCATAGGAATACTTTTTGAGCAAATACAAAAATGAATGCAGAGTAGCCAACATCACAAAAGGGCCACTCAAAATTATTCTTTTCATAGCTGTCAGAATGTAATCATTTATTAAAAAAATGAAGAAGCACAGGGTTAATGTATGTATAAACACGCGTATATTAATGTTACTTTGGAATGGGTGAACTAGTAAATTTGAAAAATATTCGATGATAAGGATTAGATTTTTTTTTCTGTCGGAACTCCAATTCTACCCTTCATTTATTCAACTTTGAGCTGATGTTTTCCCTTAAAACTCACATCCTCAATTCTATATCCTTGTACTAAAATGATTAAAGTGCTATAAGTATATATCGGTAGTGTGGACAAGAGCTAAATTTTTTATTTTAGCACCGCGTCTTACTACCCGTTCGAGATATACGCTTGTTTACTAATTACGCTAATAGTTTTAAGGATTGGGAATATTATATTTAGAGAAAGTGTACCCTCACTTGCGTGGAGGCCGAGAGGAAAACCATTTTGGTGAAACCACCTTCAGACACCCGACAGAGATTGGAACCTTGATATCCCAGTCACTTGCAGTCTAGTTTACTGCGAGATTAGTGCGTTAGACCACGTGGTCATTGTAGATTTTTAAAATTATTTTTTAGCACCACGTCTTACTACCCTTGTTGAGGAAAAAGTCCTAAGTACTAATCACGTTAATGGGCTATGAATGAGGAAGATTGAATCTTGAGGAAGTGTACCCGCATTTGCGTGGAGAGAGATAGTGGGAAACAACTTTAAGAAAAAAAACACTCTCGTTACTCCTGACCGGGATCGAAACACTATCTGCCCGTCATAGGCAGTCCTGTCTATTGCAAGAGTGACGCCTTAAACAATGTTGTCACCGAAGCTGGTAGCTACAGATGTTAAACATACAAACAAAAGTTCCTCTTAGGTAGTTTCATTTAGAGAAACGTTAAGTTTATATCTACCATAAGATTCATTCTTGTTTTTTCTAATTTTACTAAAATATGTGTAAACAAATAATCTAGGTTATTAGTTCATCCCACGTCTAAGTCACTCATGTCATTCTTACATGAATCAGCAAGTCATTTGATACACACTTAAGAGTCTATCTCGCCTGCCTCTTGGTCTAGTGGTTAGCATTCCTGGTTACTGATATAGAGGTCCCGGGCTAGATTCCTGCCAGGAACATAGGTTTTCTTTCTCTAAGGGGAATTACCGAAGTAAACTGTATCTACATATGTACTGTACATATGTCTCCAACCTAGAAGACGAGTACATATCCACCACTGCCAGTAGAATACGAGAATATATAGCCGGAAAACCCTAGTGGAATACTTAAATAATAATAATAATAGTCCATCTTACGGCCGATTAACCGAAATTTAAGATTCAAGATTACGTTTTAGACAGTAATTATAATAAATACGGGTATATGAATTTTTAATTCAAAAAATATATCAGGATGAATTGATTTAATTTGGGGTTTTTGAATAATTGTTTTTAAATTTGGTTCTATCTTTTATAATATGCTAAAACTGTTCCACTGGTCTCAAATCCACTGGTTTTTTTTTATAGTAGAATACAGAAAGTTACACCACGACGCCACGTATAGTTTGAACTGTATTACTTATTTGTGGGTTTAGACATGTTCCTTAACGTAAATTAGTATACTGACCTCTTTTAAAGTGGTCACAATGTTGACTGAGCAGGCGAGAACGGTGAGTCTGACGTTGTAGCGATCAAACCAGCGTGCACGGTACTCAACTCCGTAACAGTGTGTAGACTCGCCGCCAGGGTACAAAGCTTCAATAATTTGTCACGAGAGCGAAGGGACGACCCGTGAAACACAGACCATATTAGACGTTTGTATTTGAATAAATCTATATTGCGTCAGCTGGCCATTGATGTTTATATTATAACTAGCTGACCCGGCAAACGTTGTTTTGCCATATAAATAATTTTTAAGTAATTTCTAGTGTAGACAAAAAATAGCTTACTTATTGTAAGTGTGTAAGAATGTGGTATATGCGTGAAATAGGCATGGAGCGCTGTGAACGATGAGGGAATATAAAAATAACAAAAGGCAAACATTATTTTTAAGTTATTATAATTTATTCCTTAAAATTATATATCATTAATTAATCAATTACGACAGTAACACTAACAAACAATATCAATCTCTTAATGCCATAGCGTGAACAATATTTTTTGTTAGTCCATCTTTAGCTAACACAAACAAACTGGATGGTTTACCCACTCGAGAGCATGCCACGTATAATTGTCCGTGTGAAAAACATGGTGTTCTCAAATCTAAGCCACAAATAGACATCGTTTGACCTTGGGATTTGTTGATAGTCATTGCAAATGCCAATCTAATCGGAAACTGAATACGTTTGAATTGAATTGGCACATGACGATTGATCAGTTATCGACCGGGGATGAAAAATGATTAAATTACTAAAATGGCTATTAAAAAATAGGGGTTGGTGATAAAAGGGTAAAAATTTAGGGTTGTATGTATTTTTTAATGCGACATAATAAAAAAAAAAAAGATATTAAAAAAATGTCTAAAAATTATAGAAAAATGTTAAGGGTGGACAACCCTTATCACTAAGGGGTATGAAAAATAGATGTTGGCCGATTCTCAGACCTACTCAATATGCTCACAAAATTTCATGAAAATCGGTCAAGCCGTTTCGGAGAAGTACGGGAACGAACATTGTGACACGAGAATTTTATATATAAGATATATATGTATGTATTAGAGATTAGCCCCGCCCCCCATACAGATATTTGAGATTGTATAAATAGAATAAAAAAATAATTATGACTTCTTTCTTTCACATTTTAAATCAAAGTTACAAGAAAATAGGATAGGGGCCTACTAGTTGTTCAGTATATTAGAAGAATATTAAAAACCTAACTGATAGATAATATACCAGAAATACACCATTTAATATGAGCTACATTCGAATTGGAGAAAATAAATCATACTTTCATGAGAAAGTTAGCCTCTAGTGTAAATGTTTACTAAGATTCGTAGTTCATAGTTAGACTGAAGGTTTAAATTCGAGAAAATATGGATCTGACCCTTATATAGGGTGTATGTATATATTTATGCCTTTTAGAAAATATGTTTTCAAAACTAATACTTTTTATTTTCAAAACCTAGTTACACAACTCATTATTGTTATATTATGCATAATAATAGTAAACAAGAATGATATGCAACCATACATATATTTTCTTTTAAGAAATTGGAATAAAATGATTGTACATTAACACCTTTTAGAATGGCTAACACATGCATTTAAATGTGAAACTACGGTGTCCTTTGAATGTGATTTTTCTTCAAATTATAAGGCAGCAGAAAATGATCCTCAGTGCCTATATCTTCTTAAACCCCCTTTGTTTTGAAAGCACTAATGCCCAAATCCTTGAAAAATATATCCTCTTCTTTTCCTGAAAGGAAATCTGAGAAGAGAATAATGGAGTTTGCTCTTTTTTTTATGTATCGGGATGAAACTAAGAGAATTGAAAGGGGAGGAAAGAAAATAAGGCTGTTATTTCTACAGTCACAAGAGCGCGGCGAGAGGGGTGAAAACTTTATCTCAGGAAAGAGGGTGGTGGAGGGATGAGAATGTATTGAAATCACGATTTTTTTTTCCTTAGCTTAGGTGTGAAAGTAAACTTTTCCTTTATCTAACTTTTAAAGATGAAAACAATAGCAAAACATTCTTTGAAAATGCATTTGATATTTATTTTTTTACATTCATTTGTTTTTAAGGTGTGGAAGGAGTATAAACCATTCTATAGGAAGGGAGCAGAATATAATAAAAAAATGGAAGGGGATGAGGGATTATTTAGATTTTTTGTTGAGGGTTTACTGAAAATAAATAGAAGAAACATTTTTTGGTCATGGGTATTGAACGTCCCAAAATTCTATTGCGGGAAATAAAAGCTAATACACTTTGTCATACATAGTTTCTCATGGTCTTTTTTAACGAGTATATCTTAGTGTTGAGAATTTTATAAGCTTAAAATAAAAAAAAAAAATATAATGTTATATTAGTTTATTTTTTCTTGGTAATTAAGTTTATATAAATTATTATGAGAAAAATCATAAATATACATTTGATCTACACACGATAGCATACAATACATCTTTACATTCCTTTACATACCTTTGTAGTTTGAAAACAAATATAGAAACATAAGAAAATAAGAATACTTTTTCGAAATAGTAGCTTTAACTCCATCTTACTCATTTTTGGAGGTTAAAGTTTAACGTAGTGTTTCAATGGACACACGTACCCAAAAATTTACCAGTAGTTTTCTTTTGGAAATTTGAAGTATTATAATCCATAAACGGGTAAATCTACATTTTTAGGTATAGATAATTTAAAATATTTTAACATTAAATCATTTATATATACATGATTGTGTCAATAAAGTCACGCAGTGATCTAGGGGTTAGCTTAGTGTCAAGAACGTAGAAAGTTAATTATTCTTGGGGGTGGGGGTGAGGGTCCGCTAAAAAAAGTTTACCATACCTTTAGCCAATACAAATTTTTAAACAAATAGGTGGACCCCTTTAGGGGGCTTATACAATTCCAGTTGTTACGGACCCCTCGATACCACCTGACTACGCCCTTGATTAAAGGTATGAGGAAGATTGTGCAATTTTGTTCTGGTAACATTAATTGAATTTGGTTTTAATACAAATATATTTTTTAATAAATTATTTTACTTTACTACGGTACGAAAGATTAAAAAATTTACCCCAAGAAGTATTTAATTATGTTTAAAATATATTTCTGTGTGGATTTTAATGAAATAAACTTTGAATTTTGTCGCTCAAGAAAGATCCGTCGAATCCAGGCACGGTTTGAACCCGCGAACATCGCGTTCTAATACGAGCACTTTACCCCTAGACCACTAAGAATGACTTACAGAACTATTAAATTAATAAAAGCATATGTGGCTAAATATACAGACTTATCAAACAAGTTTAGCGTATAATTATACTGTCACGAAGTATAGTAAATAGATTAAAATGCATTTCAATAATGCACCATTATGTGGATGATTAAATATTTAAATTAATGCGAAACATGTTTCTTGGTAGATAAATTCAGGATATAGAGGTTTACCTGACCCTGGCTTTAACGGGCTCAATTTCCCAATTCATAAACCTTAAGATGAATTATATTTGGGGTCAGCCCTTTTGGTTGGCCTAAAAAGTGTGGATGTTGGTCTCGTCTATATATCAATACATGACCTTGATCCGATGGGTATTGTTTTCTGAGGTAGATATAATTATACACATAATTATAGGTCACTTGACATTTATTAATATTACTATTAGTATTTTGACAGTTTGTAAAACGGTTGAAAATAAAACCAGACTTATAAATTAAAAATGAATAAATCATTAGTACTAATCACATAGTGACAAATAGATTATCCAAAAGGTCAACTTGTCCAAGCATCAACTCTTTAAAATAATTACTACAGAGGAAATGATTTTACTTCAGTTAGTACACTTTGTTTTCTAAAAAAATTAACTATCTAGAGTGTACCCCATTGTACGTAGTCAACACCTCTAGCATGAATACTGTGCGGGACTGCTTAGTTTCCCCTTGAAAGATGATGCGCTGTTGCCACACACTTTTTGCCTGTTTTTTTTTGTCTGACGCAAGCGTTCTTATGACCTTTGTGTCGAAAAATGTTATAGCTTTCAACTTACTCAAATGTGGCAGCAAGCAGAAGGGATCTTCGTTTAAATGTATCCAAAAAATTAGATTATAGTTTTTGATAAGGATGGATAAGGAAATGATCTCCATATTAACATAAATGGAAAACTGTTAAAACAAGTGAATAGGCAGTGTGTTTTGTAAAAATGGAAGGATAGATCATAGATGGTTAAATCGACATAAAGGCGAATTCATCTCGGGGAGTAGTTGGATATCTGATCCGGCCAACTGGGCGCCAAGACAACTGAGTGCCAGTGCAAAAACTAAATGATTGTTTTATACGTAAATATTCCTTTTTTGAGTTGTTAAAAAACATAACAGAGGAACCTTAATTTGTTTGTATTTATAAAGTAATCGTGGCCTTAAAACTGTATTTTAACTGTAAAAAAAAAGAAAGAAAAATGTGTGTTTTAGCTGTAAAAAAATTAAGTTAGGTCAGGTATTTTTCATGTTTTTGATGTGTTTTATCGTTTTAATCTTTTAGAAAATATCAAGTAGTCTAACTTTATAAATAAAAACAAATAAAGGTTCCTCTGTTATGCTTTAAAAAATATTATATATATATACAAAAATTGGACTGAAAAATATGGCACCCCATTTTCTTTCCAGGATGAACTAAAATGTGTTTACTTAAAATTCTTCTCACTCATCCTGTCCAATTATATTATTTTCTAGCCTAAATTGCAAATAGACAACACACAGACAGTTGAAAAAGGACATTTAAAAACTAATAATCGTCAGCATCGGTCTTATCTCTAGAGTTTAAGAAGTATTTATAATATTAAATAATATGCATACAAACATGGGGGGGG
>CABEEJ010001450.1:105561-117895 GCA_901482245.1 Timema douglasi
GTCAAGTGAGACTGTGTAAATGTTATACTGTAAATTTGTTCTATATTTTGCTTTAACTAATTCTCAAATTGCTCTCCTTTTAGAAATTCTACTGCCTCTTGACTGGTCACTGTGTTGCCCAGGTCACTGCAAGTAATCAAGTACTCACTCAAGGATATTTGTCTTGAGAAGAGAATTAACATGCTATCATTTTCTGCCTAATTGTAAAACTTGTAAACTGTAACACTTCTAATGTCTACTAAATAAAACTATTGTGAAATGGAAATGTTAAGTTTTCTAATTTACGTAGTAGTAGGAAGTTGGTACACAAGCAATAAGGAGTCGCTAAGCGACTATTAAGCAATTGCTAAGTCATTAGAGGGGTATCCTATTTTAGTTT
The DNA here is from genome assembly GCA_901482245.1 of Timema douglasi. Classification (NCBI taxonomy): domain Eukaryota; kingdom Metazoa; phylum Arthropoda; class Insecta; order Phasmatodea; family Timematidae; genus Timema; species Timema douglasi. The sequence goes on from CABEEJ010001450.1 coordinate 105,941, forward strand.
ACTGTGTCTACACAAAATAGAGTCAACTGTTCATCCTAATATAGTACTATCCGACTTATGAAGTGGCACGAAGTCAAACAGGTCTAACTAGACCTACAAGGTGCACACTGCCATAACAATATGTTATATATACACTTAGACATGAAGAACTATTAAATATCAATAACAATCCAAGGGTGACCTGGTGGTCTAGGGGTAAAATGTCAGACTTCTGTGCTGGCGTCCGGGGTTCGATCCTCGGTCCCGGCACAGATTTATCTGATTACCAAACCCTTCCTTCACCTCTGACAAGACATCTTGTGAATGTGAGGAATGCCAGGTCTCCACCGTGGTTCGGATTCCACGTTAAGCTGTAGGTCCTCCATTTCATCTCACACTCACCCTACCATTACACATTAGCGTAAGTGCGTATAACCCGAACGGGTAGTAAGACGCGGTGCTAATAATAATAATGATAATAATAATAATAATCCAAACAAAACCTATAGGTAGATATAGTAGTAGATATAATCCTAATAGTCATAGAGGGATTGTAATACTTGAGCAATAATTAACGAACCATCTCTCTAAACCAAGTAGACAGACCACGTAGTTCTCTGGTTGAATTTTCTCCAAGCGGTGGGATGCTACCTGGCGCTGATCATGGGCACGGCTGGGTCCGATGCCATAGTGTCCTTTGCAGTTGATAACTCTTGTTGCTGTTAGTATAAATGGAGAAACACAAAGCTTTTAATATGTTCTGCCGAGCAACTAATATAGTTCTGTGTCTATTTTAGGCAATACATCATGTTAAATAGGCTCCCCGATTGACACCCGACTAGGATAGGAAGAGAAAGGGGGTCGACCAATCACGTCTCGGAGCGACAGCTCTCGTAGAGGTCGATGCCTGAACTGGGTATCGGTGCATGCGAGAAGAGCAAGTGATGAGAGAACAAAAATTAGAAATACTTTATTCAATATTTTTCCGTGAGTTACCATTCCAGTAGAGTTAAATGTGGCCCATCAGCGACGATCACACAAAACAACGACCGCATCGGTTTGGCCATGGTAAGTCAAATCCCATCCCCTGTTCTTGCAGAATCGATATTTACTTTGTTGGAGGTTCAGATAATTAAGTGTGTGGGCTAATTTCAACTAGCCCAGCACATTACTATTAATTAGCTACAAAGTCAAACCTTGGACAGGGTTGGTATCTATCTATCTGCCCAAGAACGTTTTCAGCCCTGTTCAATTGTACAGCACATGACCTTACCGTATAAATATTATAATTCATTTAATAAAAATATAGTTAGGTTATTCAATCTCCCTTGATCAACCCTTATGTAAAATATGATAGGAGATATACTTTTTTTTTAACAAAGAAAGGCTTAACTTCCATACGCTTACTAAGGGCTAGGTTTTGTTAGTCTAGTTAGTATTATAGTCAACCTGGTGTAGACAGGCCTAAAAACTAGTTGTGAAATAAATATCAATGATGTCTTGGTGCAAATAGTAGAGAGGGTGTACATGCTCGTCAAATGAAGAGGGGATGTGTAGCCAGCACATATTACTACTAATATTCTTCCAATTTTATTTACATTGGTGTTTAAGTGTGTGTTAGTGCTTCGAATTCTTATGTTAATCAAATAAGATGCAACCCACCTCGCAAAATAGCTTCGAAATCACCAAGTCAGCAACGTCCTTAATAAATACCAAAGTTAGAAGCTATATTTACCTTCATTTAGGTGGCACCCTTAAAAATATCACTGAACTTTCCCTAGATACCTTTATTTCTTTATGTCATTACATCGTCGACTAGATGGTTTAGTAAAAAAAAAGTATTTTACTTATTTATCAGACTAAGGAGCTCACAAACACAACAAAGGTAAAAAAATATAATCCTCTCATAAATTTTCTTTGAAATTGAAAACGTTTTCTTATTTTCTCTGTTATTTTTCCAAGAGCGACGCTGAACTTAATCTCAAGATTCGAGGCTGTTTACTGACCTGAATAACAACTTAGAGCCTCGAGTCTTTAACTTTATAACAACACCAACGTACACACAGCTAAAAAAATAGGAAGGGAACGAAAATAAATAAAATGAAATAATTCTGTTAAGTTCAACAAAGTGTTATTTACTCGTATTTTACCAAGATTATTTAAAACAAATAAAAGCAAATGGACAAAGAAAAATAAGAATTAAGATAAGATATAAGGAAGTTCATCTGAACAGAATTGAAAAAAAAGTTAATAGAAGTTTATAATGTTTTTTGTACGTTCAACTCAAGGCTTACTGGACAAATGGTGACAGTTTGGTTTAGTCTGGTTGGTGAGGGGGAAGTTGTGATTTGAACCTCAGCTGGATATTCCGCACTCCCCTCCCCGTTTGGGTTTGCCATTTTCTCTCTTGCCTAAAGTGGGTACATTTACTCTAAACTATACCCCTCTCAACCACACATTATTAGTGTAGTTAAATGTGTACAGCCCAGCTGGGTAGTAATGCACGGTGTCAAAAATAACACAAAAATAACCTAATGATTTGATGTAATTGTTAGGCTAATTTTTTTATGAAGTGCACCTGCAATTATTGGAGGGGAGAAAGAGTGGGAAAGATGATCGTGGAACACCGTCTTAAGGGTATCCGGTTAGGGTTAGAACACAGAACTTCCCGTTATAATCAAATCACACTCCACGAGTTTGACATTTAATCCTTAAGTTATAATGTGTTTAAAAGTAGGGCGGAGTGTAGGATAGAAGTAAGGGGTATAGAGAGATTGGTAAGCTATTTTCTACTTAAATATTACCTATCATTCGCTTCAGTGTTTGAATAGTCTAAGACATTACTCTCGTGTTAGCCTGGCCTGCTGATGACGGGGTTAGATCGAGGCCCGAATCCTGGTCACATCTACTGAGGGTGGTTTTTCTTTAAATGATTTCCCACATTCCTTTCACGAAAATGCTGGTAGATTATCTGTAAATTACTTCTTTGCATATTAGCCACTCCATTAGCTTAATTATCATATATGCTTATAGCCTGAACAGGTAGTAAGATGCGGTGATAAAAAAACTATCTTAATATCACAAGTAAATATATCTTACTGTCGCTACGAGTGCCAAATCCCCAGTTAAGTAATCAGCGCTGAAGAATTGAAGTCAGAAGTCTGATAAGATTAGTCAGAGGTGAATGATGGTGATCGATTGTCGAGTACGTTTTCTGACACTATTGCTCCTAAATAATGTATTGAATTGTAGAATCTCGTCTCGTGTCTGCTCGTGAGAAGAAATGGGAGCTTTGCTTCCGACTGACGTACGATTCTAATTAGTTCTAAATCAAGATAGATCTCTTCTTATTTGACGTGCAAGTTTCGTACGGAGTTAAAAATCGCGGTTAGTCGAATCTTATATAAAATGTGATATGCACTGTACCATTTGTAGAAGATTTAGACTTCCACCGCTTTTCATGTGATCTTAAGGTGGATTGTAGGGAACGTGATTTAAGGGCAAGATTTTTTGTTGCAGTTTTTACAGCAAAACTTTTTTTTTTGCGGGAGGAGGCCAAAATAAATAAAATACCGTTCCAGGATAAACATAGAGTTTAGTTTTATTCACATGGGAATATGAACAGTTTTATCTGTCATGAGCGTAGCGGCATTAAACGACAAACTTTTTATATGAACAGAAAAAGTTGTCATTTGATTCTAAGGCACCCTTGAAAGATATTCAAGAAATGTTTTTGTCACAATGTGAAGAAAATTAAACTCAATGTTTTTATTGGAAAATTATTTGATTTCTTTTTACCAAAACAAGTTTCGATATAAATACTACAAAAATACTGCCCTTAACTCGTGTTACTTACACTCCCACCTTAAGGGTTGAGCTTGCAGTATTATTGGGTTGATGGTGACGTGGCAGTTGAGCTTCAAATCTGGACCGGGTAGTTCACCGTTTATGTTTAATCACTTTGGTTTTCCTCTCCCTTATTCCCTCTAATGCAAGTGCATTTACTTTTAACTATCTCCCTCATACCAACCCCTTAAATTAATACATCATATAAATACCCGTATCTGTGGCCACATCTTCTAACACATCCACCCCTCCCCCCGCATCAGACTGGATTATCAGTGGTGGGGAAGTTGGGGTTTAGATCCCGGCCAGATGTACTGAGGGTGGTCATTCCTAAATGTTTTTTCACATTACCTCTAACCAAATACAAGTACATTTCTTCTAAAACCCTACAATTTCCCTCCTTATCTCACTGACGTATTAATACAACCCGACTGTATAATAATACGTGGTGGGGAAAAACCTATCACTAACAGCTAATTAGGCGCACAAAGGCGTCAATCTTGTCTTATCTGACTTGTCGGTAATGAGGACGTTGGGGCTTGAATTTCAGTCAGTTGTACTGATCTGGTGTACCCTAAATTGTTTACAACTCTTTCTAAGTAATTGCAAGTACATTTACTCTAAATATTTTCTTCCTCATCCCTATTGTATTTGTGTATACATGCAAATAGTCTGGATGGGTAGTATGACGTAAAGCACATAGCATAGTGGTTTTCAACTAAATACATTTTTTCTCTTAGCCCACACTTCTTTATCTCCAAATATTATCTTCCAAACACCTGTAGAATCTACCCAATTCCACCCTTATATAAACTTTTTTTTTTCCACCCGAAGGATTCAGAGTGAAAGGAAAATAGAAATTATTTTCAAATCAATCGATCGTTGTTGACAGATATAAGGGAGGGGATACGACCGTGGCGAGTTTGTAAAGGGGTGGGAGGGGAAGGGGTCTATCCCCACACATGCTCGAACTATAATATTCCAGGCAGACACACGTGGCTTCTTGTACAATTCTTCGAGGGCCCCAGGGTCCGAATCACCCCCTTCCGCCCTACGGTATGTAATAAGCCACGTGTGCTGGGGTTGAAACTATCCCTCATATTGGCTTTCATCTCCCTGTTAAAATCGCTCAACAGACACAAAATGCAAAAGGTTTTTCTTTTTACCTCTAGCTCATCTTTACACCACGTCTTACAGCCCACTCGGGATATTTTCATACTTACACTAACATAGTAAGGGCAAGGAAAGAAGAATGTATAAGAAATGTACCAACATTTAGGGATAACCACCAGCCGTACACCTAGCCAAGATTCGAACCCTAAACTCCCCGTCACTTTCAAACCATATTAGACAAGACTGATGCCATTGACACGTGCCCACTTGTGCAAATGAAATGGGAGAAAATAATTTTATATTAAACTACATTTTACTGGTTTTTTTTCCAATTCTGTAATTAGCTTTGACAGAGCAGTCTTGGATTGAGAGAGATATTAGCATAAATATAAGGACAACACACATAATTCTGCTGTTAACTGTCTTCTACTTTCTATCAACACCTTGGAAAGAATGTATTGTGAGCTTAAAAAAAATCGAACTCGAGATTTTGTAATTTTGATCAATTTCAACGTTAAATGATCCCCTGAACCAAAAAAAACGAGTTGTTTTTCTCAATGCCGTCTGTCTGTCTGTCTGTATATCTGTACCTTGGGTTAGAGCCGAAACTATTTTACCGATTGGGTTATATCTTGTTATCTGGAGTTTTCTATAAGGTACCATCGAGGGGTTTTGAAATTAGATATCTAACCCTAAATTTAAGGATACTTTACTGAATGGGGAAAAAAGAGAAAAAATTGATTTTCTTAAAATTAGCTTTAAAGATTTTGATTTTATTTTATATCCAGACACCGTTTATCATTATAAACAAGATGGAAATTCTCATTTTCTCATAAAAATGACTTTGAGGGTACTTTATATGAGGGAAATTTCCCAATTTTCATAATTTATTCGCAACAATTGGGAATACAAACTATCTTGCTATTGTAATGTTTTAGCACTGTTAGAGATAAAAAATCTTTTATTTGAAATATATACTTTTATAAAACCAATTGTTTCTGAGCTATAGGAAAAAATATATATCCTTTTTAATTCATGTCTTTGAAAATGAATTTGATTCTTATGCTTTTTGGTGGACAAAGTTGTTTCTCTTTTCTCAACTTTCCTCTAACATAAGATATTTGGTGTATGGTTTTTGCAACAATGTATAGACCTATTGTTTCGTTTCAAAATCTTACTAGTTTTTAGTAAACGTATATTTTAAGATAAATTGGGAGAAAGTCTATGCAGTGCACCGCACCATTTATTTTATCAGGTTAGATAACGCTACTTTCCTAAACACACGAAAAATTACGAAAAAATGAAGAAGGTACAGGAGAAAAAGGGAGGATGTCTGATTTTTAACTCAAATAGAGCTAATGCTGCCATCTGTTAAACAATCATGATACCATTTTTTAAAAGGTATTTTCTGGGGTCCTTATGGGGCTTGAGATGTATAAGTTGTTGTTCTGGAAAATGTGTATAATGTGACTTTCACGAGTTATTTTCCCTTTATCCTTAACATAATACGTAGCATTCTTTCATCATGAGTCCTTATCCTGGAGTGACTAGTGCACAGTTGTATTCACACTGAGAAGGCTGTGCGATGGCTGTGCACAGGCTTTGTCGTGTTCTTACCCTGCTCTGACTGTTTTGGTCACCGTAGTCACTTTTGATATTGAGCTTTTTTTCGCTATTTCCTTCCAAATAACTTTTTATCGAGACTATTATCGTATTATTTATGTTGCAAATTATATATTTGTACTAAGATTATTAAGTTTCCTTCTGCCACTATTAACGCACATTTTAGTTGTATTGGAATATTCTCCAGGCATTTTCGGATTGTAGATAAGATCCTTCATTAAATCTTGCATTTGCCGGAAGAAGCCGAATTAGGAGAAACGACATATGGCCGACCATAGGGCGCCCGGATTTCGATTCTCATTGACAGGACTGTGGACCTTCCGTGATGGATCGTGACCTTGGGAGAAAAACACTTTTGAAGCAATCCAAGACGACACAGCTAGCGCACAGTCGGCGCACAGCCCTCTCAGTGTGAATCTAACTTAACACGTCTATAAATGAAACTGAAAAGTACTCGTGGCAGTGGATAAACGTCAAGCTGGTTTATCAGTGACATAGAGTTCATGGTTCGAATCACATTTGTAATGTAATGTGAATGTTTAATATTCCTAAAGTAGGTGACCTGGCGGTCTAGGGGTAAGGTGTCAGACTTCTATGCTGGCGGCCGGGGTTCAATCCCCGTTCCCAGCAAATACTTATCTGATTACCAAACCCTTCCTTCACCTCTGACAAGACATCTCGTGAATGTGGGGAATGCCAGGCCTCCACCGTGGTTCGGATTCCACGTTAAACTGTAGGTCCTTCATTTCATCTCACAATCACCCTACCATTACACATTAGCGTAAGTGCGTATAACCCGAACGGGTAGTAAGACGCGGTGCTAATAATAATAATAATAATAAATATTCCTGAACAGTTTTCCCACTCTCCTTCCACATAAATGTGGGTACATTTATTCTAAATTCTACACCAATCTTATATAGTAATTAAAATGCATATAGGCTGGATATGTACTAAGTTTTGGGGGAAACAAAGCAAAAACTAAATATATATAAAAAACAAAACAAATTAAAACTCCGTTCAGTTCTTTTTATCATGAAAGTGACCTTGCAGTTTTTACATCTCTCGCGGTGTTGGGGATTGCCCCAGCTAGCCAGCCACTCTCAAAACTACCAAATTTATTGAATTGAAAAAAATAAAATATGATTTTTGGGTACGAGCAGCTACGTAGATCTTTTTAGAGGAACCTATTTTTAAAGGAAGAAGGGGGAAGCGTGGTAGAAGGGTGTTGTTAGGAGGGATATAGAAGCGTAAAAGAAGGTTGAAAAAAAAAGGGGGGGGGGGGGAGGGGCTTCTCGTGGCAATAAAGGAAATTTATCGATGCGGTGCGATGCAGGTTGTTGGGTGGTATAGGGGGGAAGCTTACCAGGGGTAAGGAATATAGGGAAGGATGTATGGCCTTTGATATGTTCCCCCTCCTTTTTCTTCTTTCCCCCCCTCCCTTTGGTATTCTTTTCTTTTGAGTAGTCTTGTTGTGAATCCTGGCACGATGTCTTACTAATATTACATTTACTACAACCGATGCCCTTGCTTTTTATTGTTAAAATAAAACAACCAAACATACATCAATGAATGTATGGAGCAGTCAATAAGTCAATAAATAACAGAAAGTTGTAGGGAGAACGCGTAGGAAAAAAAAAAGTATAACAGAATCTGGCGTTTTATAAATGTTTATAGCTATAGCCACATACATAAATAGTTGGTGCTACAGTTAAATAAATGAATGTGCCAAGAAGTCATCAAACTAGCGAAACCAATGCATAGCTTTTAATTAATTACGTATAATTCTACACCAGCATCGCTATATTATTAAATTTCTAGTAAATACGTTTAATGAATGTACACACCAAGAAGTTGCCTATTTAGCGAACAATTAGTTTTTATTTAATTACCTATATCTTTCTATCATGATCGTTAGAGTCTTCTAATTCATGGTGAATACGTTGAATGTATAATATAAGACAGGAATTCACCATCGTAGCAATTAAACTGATCCTTTTTAATCAATTACGAATATCTCTCCAATCCGCTAGTATCGCTAATTATTCCAATTCTAGTATATGCGAGGACTATATATATTGTACACACCTAGGGTCAGTCAAAATAGCGAATACAACTGACGGTTTTTTAATTGATAGCAAATATCTATCCACAATGATAGTGTTTTATATTCCAAGTAAATGCTTCACTGACAGTTCATTAAACGTCTCTTTTTATATTGTTCCCTCCCTCTATACCAACAGTCGACTCTCAAGGAAAGGTTGAATATAAGACTCCTATGACCTCTAGCTCTTTCATAGCCCCACTGTATTAGTGATTTCTAGCGATGAGATAACAAACTTTTTTTTTAATATCTAGTAGTTGAACAGTTTTTTTCCTCCTTTCTTCCCACCTTCTTAAAACTATACAAGGATCATATGAGTATGGTTAACTTTTGGCATTGATTTTCCTTAATATATGGTATAAACCAGTGGTTTTAAGACTGGTATACGCGAGCATCTTTCATGGTGTACACGAGCAGCCCTCAAGGGAAAATTGGCAAAATTACAAGGGACATATGGAAAACCTTAATTGTTGGCAGTTACCGTTATAAGGTTCTGCTGGTTATTTCCACCCCTCTTTTCCCCTATTTTCTCTCACCTAGAGACCAAATTCTGAGAATTTTCAACTCTCTACTTGACACCTACATTAGCAGTTTATGATGCCATTCTCAACAACATATCTCCGTGAAAGTGGTTTTTCATCCATGGTGTACCTAAAAATTAAGAACAACAATAGGCTAGTTTGAAGCCGGACCTTCAATTTAAAGTTTCAACTGGACAACCGGACATCAAAATGTTGTGCCAAGCCATGAAGCCACATCCCTCTCACTGAAAATCGGCTCCAGAATTACAATTAAAAAAATTTGATTTGAAAATATTTTGTTTAGGTTTCATTTGCACTTTATTTTTGAACAAATTTGTAAAGAAAATTTATAAAACTTTTCAACGGACTTTTTACAGCAAAATTATGTTTTTTAACTGACCATAACGATTCTTAATAAGAGATAACGTTAAGGCTATAACAGTGGGATTCTCTCTAAATAGATTTGTCACATTTGAAATATTTTGACTACATATATTTTCTCCCAATAAATTAAATAGATTAGTAATTTACCATGTGGTCATATATTTTAAAGCCTGTCATTTGTAATTTTTTTTCTTGAGGGATACATTAAACTTTTAGTCATGGCCGGGGGGTACAATATAAAACAATTTTGACAACCGCTGGTATAAACCCACATATCCAAAATGTTGCATAAAAAAGAATATGCAATTTAAAATGAAATGTTTGTGGTTTTTAAATCTATCAGATCTAACTACACGTTAGAGAATTATTTAAGATTTACCGCTTCGCTAAATAATTTAAGACGTACATAAAGTGATTTTGGATTGTCGTCAGATAGAGAGAGCACTATTCACTCTTTAGGTATACTGTCTTACACAAACTGATACATACTAGGTTTGTTTTTGAGTACTTGGTATGATCTTATTGTTTATGACTATGTGATGTAATAAATTTACTCATAACCTCTACGGTAGCCACATCGTCTAAGGCGTCATCCTCGCTGTAGACTAGACTGCCGATGACGGGGAAGATCGAGGCTCGAATCTCGGCTAGGTATAACAAAGTTTTTTTTTTCAAAATAGCTTTCTACTCTCCCTCCACGTAAATCCAAATACACTTCCTCTAAATATAGTCTTTATCATCACTAACAACATTAGCGTAATTAGTACATAAGCGTATAGCTCAAACGGGCAGTAAGACATGATGTTCGGTACAAATTGCGGGCGGGAACTGACCTTTCACCCATGGTTGTGACTCCTCTCTGATTATCCTCATCGCTGAGTGGATAGAAAGTATGAATGAGAACCTTGGTTTAATTCCAGGTCGTAAAAATAGTTTGTAATTATTCATCTCTTGGATGAGTTCTGAATTTAATAAACATACTTTATTTACATCGTCAAGGACCGTCCTAGGTAAATAAATACATATTGTATTTAAAAGTATTTTTTTTTTATCAAAAGATGAAGGTTTTGAAGGCGTTTTGATATGTTTTTTGTGATGATTTTCCTGTAAATAAAACTCCCCTTGCTTCTCCTCTACTTTACAATGATTATGGAATTCAGAATACATCACAAAAACTTTATATACTTAGTATGATATATATATATATATATATCATACTAAGTATATATAAGCGTACACAATGATAACTTTGTGTGTGTGTGTGTGTATGAAAGGCAATCCTTTTGAACTGCTTCGTTTTGAAGAAAGAATCACAGTAAATATATTAAATACATTTTTTTTTCTGGTTTTGTGAGTTGTATTTTAAAGAGGATGTATTTTATTTGAAACATTTTTTTCCACTCAAAAGGCTTACCTCTTTTTTTTTCAAGAAAGTTATATACAAGTAATATATAAAGACATAAATGGCAAAATTTCCGGGATGGTTGAATGAGTTATTCTAAGGTCTTCATTTTAAGCCTGGTCTCCTTTCGTTAGTAGAATTTTTTTTCCTTCGGTAAAATATTTAATAAGTTTATCCTATGTTGCAAATACATATAAACATATTCGCCTGGAATTCAAAATCACATGTATCAAACATCAGTTATAAAGATACGTGTACCAGATATTTTCCTAGTCTACAATTGGGGCCAAATTGTTTAAGGCGTCAGTGCATCCATAAACAGAATTTTCTGAAATGGTGATATGAAGCTTAATTTATTCAGTACCATTGGTGGACCCTAGACCAACGATTCAGGTTCATTGGTAGCAGCCTAACGTTTATAAATTTGCAAAGTGTCTATTAGCGTTTTAAATTAATAATCTAAAGTGAGAGGGTGTCAGCCGTGTTGAAATACGAGAATAATTCAAAGTATGAAAATAAATTCTCCCCATGTTGCTGACCGATATTGATCTCGGGTCTTTCATTTCTGAGTATAGTAGACTATACGTACGTCTAGCTCTAGATAACATAATCTCTTATAGTTTATATTATATATTTATAAACATAAAATGGAATTACTTCCATGTTAGACTACAGATAATATCTTTTAATACCTTCGTATATTTTCCCCATGTGCTCATGTACCGTGCAGTAAACACAAAGCCTTATTTATTCATGAGCTAAACTTGTCGTGATATCAACTAAAATAACCTTGGAAACACATTCTTCTAGGTCACGTACACCGTACCGAGTTTTATAGATTTTCCTTTCATAATCATACTGATGTGATTTTCTTTATCTTTAAAAATGATGAAATTATTGGAAGCTAGATTGCCAAACTAAGGTCTTACTAATAACAAATTACATCACATTTGGAAATATCACACACACACACACACACACAC
>CABEEJ010001450.1:118770-133454 GCA_901482245.1 Timema douglasi
CACACACACACACACACACACACACACACACACACACACACACACACACGCAGCTATTTATTGTACATCACAATGACGCAAATGAGTCAATAAATTCTGTTCATGAACTCTAGGTTTTAAAATCTTTTTATAGTTAATTATTTGGTAATTTTTTTTGTCATTTGGGATTTTTAGGTTAGTTTCAGGCATTCATTTTTTAGTGCTTTATAATCTCTTATGTTGAGTAAATATATTTTCAAATAATACAAATGTTTTTTTAAATTCATTAATACTCAAACTTACATTCATTTTTACTTAATCGAATATCAAGAAAAATCATAGAAACTGTGAAATAAATAAATCTAAAGATTATGATGAATTTTTACGTTTTATGTGAACCTGAACCCCAAAATAGTGGATTTTTCCAATACTGTATGTCCCCCTGTCGGTCTGTCTGTCTATTTGTCTCCCAGTCTGTCTGGCTCTGACCACGAAACCAAAATGGTTCGATGGCTTTTGTTCTAACTTGATATTTAGATTTTATAGGATTATACCTCGAGACTTTATTTTGGTTTTGACTATAGACCTCAATTTAAGAGTAATTTATTGATGAGTGATTTTTAAAATAGAATTATAAAAATTGGTTTTCACGATATTGTTTGAAATGCATATACCGGACTCGCTGATCCACTCCCGCTCTCACTGGTTGAGAACCAAGAACTGAGCACAGCTGGCTATCGTCGAGCGTGTATATATAGAGGGGTGGTGCCAGCTAAGGGTCTAGAATCCTCCACTTATAGAATTAAAAGAACCCAGACCCCTCCAGACGTGTCTCCGTCCTCCTCCCTGACCCCTCTCTCTAATCCACAAGTCAAGTGAGAAGGCCGCTGCCTACCTGTTAGACAAGGAGACAGACAGAAAGAACAAGGAGCGCAATTAAGGTAAACAATGAGAGCGCGCTGGTTCCACAGTTAAACACCAATATTGTTACTCCATCCTTCTGCGCCAACAAGGACGCGCTAGCTACCGGACAGGTCTTGCGGAATAATTAATACGTTTGGAAATATCAGTTTTATCAAGAACGAGTGAAATTTTTATGTTTATATTTTCAACACCCCTTCTAAGATAACGTATCGATGTTTTTAATGGTTACATTTTCTTTTTTTTTGTAATGAAGCCGGCAGTATTCTCTTGAAAAATGTCAGTTTTATCGATATTTGATCGTAGTTAAAATTACAGAGGAGTTGTGTGTACATAAAAAGTATAACTTAATCAACATGCTTCTATTCTTGAACAAACCATTTCCGAAAAGAAAATTTCAAAACAAAAAACATTCTTCAAGATAACCGTTTGTTCCCGCAGCTTTGCATTCCCACGCCAAATCAAAAGGGTCAATCGCCTTGACGGGTTATTTCAAATCTCTTCACAAAGACTAACGAAGCTATCTGCTTGTTTAGCTGTACAACGAATACGTTGTCAAATGTGCATGCGCACTGATTTGAGATGGTTGTTTCTGAGACTTTATTAGTTCTCCTGTGCCGAACATATCAGGCAGAGCAGATTAAGTATATATATGAGTTGAACTTTAGCGGAACAGCTTGCGACCATAAAGCGGAAATATTATTGGCATAGAGCTCGTCACGTGACCACTTTTCTATTCTGCGCAAGTTTTTCGGTGGACATGTGGATCCACAGTAAGACCCACGGTGTGAGTTTCATGAATATATATTTGTGTTTATTACTTAGAATTAATATTGTTTTACTCAATTCGTGAACAATGTCTCAATACTCGCGTAATGCATAACGTGTTTTGATTGCTTGAATATAGCTGTGTTCGTTATTCAGACATATTCCTGCTCGTTGTTTGTTAATACTTTGTTTATTCATATTTATTGGTTGGATATACTAGTTTTTATTATATGATTATAGTTAATTCTTTATTTGGTAAATTTATTACTCTTTGTTGCTATACAAACAAAGCTACTGTATTAAATACTTCGCCAAATATCTATTTTATGTTTAGTAAATTTGTATAATTTTTAAAACAACATAATATTTATATATTGATTTACATTTCAGTCTCAAAATAATATTTTTAATTGTTTTATTTTCATTTCATTAAAATGTTTATGAAACTGAATGAATAATGTGTCAATTCAATTGATATCATATATTCATAATCATTAGATTACATTTTATATAAAAAAGTTTGTCTTTAAGTTCAATATAAATATACCAGTTTACTACACCAACTGCTATATATAGTTGTTATTCAGAAAATTATCCCTAAACGGTTTTCCAAGCAGTTAAATAAAATATTTTGAACATATGATTATTCCTCACAGAATGAAAATACTTTGCGTTTAAATTGCAAACCTTAACAATTTCCTTTATAACACGACAACCAATCATATTTTCGAAAGGAGAAAAAATAACGTATTTTCTTTAATGACACCCTAAAAGGTTTCTTTTTCTAACGGATCTATTCCTCTACATATGGCTATGACAAATTGGGCTATGGAAAAATTTAAATAAGAATAAACCAACGAATAAAAATACTATTTTCATCCCCCTCCAAAATATTTTAGATGATATATTTATTATTTACCAAATATACTGATTCACATTTGTGATATAAAAAGACCTGATTTGCACTATTTTTACGCAACAGTACTAGGGTGGCATGTGGAATATCTTGTACAACACACTATAACTTGTTATAGCTGTAAACAGAGTTGTTTTAATATAAGAAATGTCAATACAAAAAGATCTGGACTCTCATTACACAAACAACAAAGAAGAAATAGGCAAATCGTTGTTTAAATCTTTGAAACCATTATTCTCTCTGTATCAATTTATGGGCTGCCTTCCTATGCCAATTATTGATTTCCAATTCAAAACTGTGGTTTGGTCCACACCACTGGTTTTAATCCCTATTTATTCTGTGCTGGTATACTTCATAGTCCTGACAAACACAATTTTCATATTCTTTTGGCGAATGAAAGATGTTGACGATGCGTTTGAGATCCAAGATGACACGACCATGTTCCAAAGCATCGTCACCCGCTACAGCTTCGTCTTCGACAATTTCACAGCCTCTCTAATACCTCTTAGATATTGGTACTTCTCCGAGGACATACGTTCGTATTTCCTCAAGTGGCGAAGATTTGAGTTCTCCTTCTTTCTTGTCACTGGAAGGAAACTAATATCCTTGACTCGTCGTAGGGTAATTCGATGGATGAGCTTAATAGCGGCTATCTCTGTCTTGTGCGCTTGGCCCTGGCCAGGGGAAAGTTACCTCTACTTTCCTTTTTTGTACTTTAATTGTTTGCTTGGTTTAATGGACATTTTATTATGGTGTTGCTTGTGTTCGTCTTTAGGTCTGTCCGCAGAGGAGTTGATGAATAGCTACGAAATGGCGCTTATTGTACCATGTGGTACCCAAATCCCAAACTATCCTTGTCTTTGGGTTGAGCTTGGTGAACTCCTGAAGGATACTGGAAATTTTCTTTCCTTTAATTACATCCTAAGTAACTTTCAGAGCTACCTGAGACTGGTTCTGTACCTGTACAACGCTCTCACACGACCCGTGGTCGATATGATGGCCTTACTTATGCTAGTGTTCGGAATCGTGGTGGGAGTATTCCTGTTTCTATTCATCGATGGAGCACACAAAGCTGCTCAAAAGGTAAGAATATTAGATGTAATGATGGGTTTTTTGTTAGTTATATGGACGATATGACGGCTCAAAACCTCTAAAACAATTCCCATTTAATTGATAATATTTTGTTGTAACTAAAACCATTGCATACTGCATTTGTTTAGGGAAAGTTAGATAGATGATCTAGTAGGTTGCCCCATTTAGTAACATAACATATTAAACTTGACATATCATACACTTACTGTTATATATTTAGTGTAATGGTAAGGTGTAATAAAATATTTATATTAGCTTTCTCAATTTTAGTAACTAGATTTTAAATAAAATAAAAAAATCACACATTTTAAATGTAATTTTATGTAATTGGACGTTTGCTCGGGGTTAAACCTACTTATAAAATAACCCTTTAACTAAAGATATCGTTTGATATTTCATTAATACTATCTTAATCAATATTTTGTGGTACGAAAAATTCTTGCATTAAAAGGGATGCAAACGTTGGCTATAGACATTTTAAACATTTTAGCAGATACATTTGAAATATTGTTTAAAAGTTTTATGTCCTTACACATACACATATTTAGTTTTGTGCACTAACCACATAGCTCGCGCCCGTTCTAACGTAAACCTAGACAAAGGGTAAATTCCTGGACCTTACGTAACATATGGTCCATCACTTTCTGCCATAACTACTCTAGTCTGTTCAGTCCAGATTGACCAACATAATGTAAATACATCCCTGGTACAGACTACAGAGTATATTGCATCACTCCCCTTCTAGATATATACTTATAATCTCCCAAGTACACAGGAGTAGGCAATTGTCTCCATGGCTTCAGAAGAGGCCATGATTCTGGTGTTGCTGGTTGTTGACCTGTGTTGTCCACCAGTGCTGCTGGCTCTGTGTTTTCTATCAGTGCTGCTGGATGTTGACCTGTGCTGATATATCAGTGCTGCTGGTTGTTGTTCCTGTGCTGTATATCAGAGCTGCTGGTTGTTGTTCCTGTGGTTGTGGATTCAAGGGCTTGTTGGTGCTGTCCATGACTGTTTTCGGGCTTGTGGTGTGTTGTTTCGGTTTTCTTGAGAGGTTTGGAAATTTTCCACTACTTCCTCTATGGTAGCGTCAATTTTAGGCCACCATGTATAGGTGATAGCTACTGCTTTTGATTAGACCACACCATGATGTGTAACATGAAGCATGAGGAGAAACCTTTTGTGGAGTTTATTTGACAATATCACTCTACTACCCCAGAGTAAGCAATCTTGTGACAAAAATATTTCAGAGCGTCATGCACTCTAGGGCTTGAATTCCTCCCCCGCCTCCTCTTCGGGCCAATCCTGTAAAATCCACTCTTTAACCTTACACATCACAGGATCCTTTATTGTTTCCCTGGCAATTGCAACCACTGAGATAGGCTGGTCTTCCATGTCTAGCATAAAAAATGCCCCTGGATTATATATTTACAATTTATGAAGTGTTAAATGGGAGTCTGCTAAACCCACCATTGCATTTCAATGGTGTTTCGCTAGTCTATAAATAATTTTATAAGCATAACCTCCGAGCATTAAGCTCCACCGTAACATACGCTGTGTAATAACTCCTGCCACCTGGTGGCTAGAATGAAATAAACCTAGAAATGGCTTGTGATCTGTAACAATTGTGAAAGATTGGCCTAAGAGAAATTGCTGGAATTGATGACTCAAAATATAACTGCCAAAGCTTCCCTCGATATGAGCATGGTTACACTCAGCTTGTGACAGTGTTTTTGATCCAAATGCTACCGGATCGTCCATTTCACTGTCCATAACATGGAAGAGGACCACTCCCATACCGTAAGGAGATGCATTATACGACAGTATCAAAGATCTACTTTTATCTTAATGCGTCATAACTAAGTCTGATATTAAAGGGGCTTTTGCTTTATTGAATGAACTCTCGTGGTTTTAAGTCCAGTCTCATGGTGTATCCTTATCTAGAGGATGGCGTAGGGGTTTCAAGACAGTAGCTTTGTCCATAAGGAATCTCTCGTAAAAATTGAGAAGTCCTAAGTAAGCTTGAAGTCTTAATTTGTTTTTAGGTGCTGATTTATGGCTTCAATCTGGTCTTGTAGGGGGTGAATGCCTTGGACGTCCACCTGAAAACCTTCCTGTACTCTGGAACTATGTTGTTGTCTATCTTTTCCCGATATAAGTATGTCATCCAGGAGTGCCGCTGTTCCGGGTAGACCTGCTAATAGACCTTCAATAACCCTCTGGAAAATCCTCAGTTTTGCACTAATTCCAAAATACATTGTCACCTGCATCAAGCCTATAGGCCTACTAACCGTAAATATTTGAGAAGATTCTTCATCCCCTTTAAACTTGTGCCTATGTGAGATTAAGCCTATAAAATATGGCTACACCGGTTAGGCAGACAAAAACTTTAATTGAAGTTGGTAAAGGCTATTGGTCAGGGCATAATGCTTTATTAACTGTACTCTGGTATTCCTCACACGACCGCAGAGATCCATATCGCTTTGGCACACTCACGAGGGGTGCAGCCCAATTTGAAAATTATACTGGTTTGTAAATCCCTTCATCAACTATCCAATCTCTCGACTAACATTGTCTGCCGGCCAGTGGTATTGGACGGCTCCGTAGATACTGAGGTTGAACTTAGGGTTCCATTATTAATTAAACCGGAGGTCCTACATATTCTCCTCTTTTATTAACTTGAAAAGCTGGGAATTGCTGCTTCTTAGTCTTGGTACTCAACCGGTGTTGCAGAAGCTGGGCGCATCATGCGTTGATGTTGGGACGCTGATTCGCTACTTACTGCCATGGCAATGGCCTGATCTAGCTTAATTTAGTTTTTTGAAAGTATTTCGCTTTGCATTGTCTCATCCGCGACACCCTGCATTAAACAATCACGCAGAATCCGATTTGTAAATGTTCCAAAGCTACAACTATTGGCCATCTTTCTCAAAATTGAAACATATTCCACAATAGACTTGCCAGATCACTGATATTAATTTGTGCAATTTCATTGTGTTTTGGCGCAAAATGGCCGTTTAAAACACTGACTAAACCACCAAATGATTTAGTATCTAGATACTTTGGCACCACTATCGCAGTTAAATGACAAAATGTTTTACCCATGTTCACACTAAACAATATTGACAGGTTTTCTCTATCGTCGACGATATCTTTAGCAATGAAAAAGTGTTCCAACCTCTTTGCTTAGTTCGTTCACGTGTGGTTTTGGATAGTATTGAATTCCGTAAAACTTGACAAAAACGCTGCCATTATGCACCCCTCGGTGGCTTGACCTATATTATGGGTTAACGTATCAATCACCTCTTTGCCAAACTGTTATGGTCATACACATACACATATTTAGTCTTGTGCACTAACCACATAGCTCACGTACATTCTAACGCCAACTAGGGCAAAGTATAATAATAATAATAATAATATTTAGTACCGCGTCTTAATACCCGTTCGGGTTATACGCTTTATGTACTAATTACGCTAATGGATTAGGAATTGGGAAGGTTGCACTAGAGGAAGTGAACTCGCATTTGCATGGAGGGAGAGTGGAAAACCATTTAGGAAACACCACCCCCAGTTTATCTGACCGAGATTCGAACCTCAATCTCCTCGTCCTCAGCAGTTGAGCTTAACATGACAAGCGCGTTAGCCAACTACACCACCGAGGCGGGTTAAAATATATACTGGCAAAGTATAAAGTCCTAGACCAAAACATGTTATTGTGATGTTATTTGCCACCCTACCTTGTATTTCCCTATGTTTTCTACTTTTTGTGAACAATTTCCAATTTATTTTCGCGTGAAATCTTCGAAGTTCGCCAGCTGGTTGCCGGCCTGACTAATGATACTATTTACATCTATTAAATAAAATAAAAGGATGGAAGGAACAACGTAAAACATTGTTTTAAATAGTTAAAAAAGGAATTTTAATTTAAGGAAGAACACTTACCTTTTATTAAACATATTAATTATCCTTTTAAGAAGTGTGTTTGACTCTTGTATTAATTTTTAACGTCGACCATGTTTGTTTTAACGCATGCGCAGTATTATCAAACAAGTGAGTAGCGGACCTCGTGATTTGTAAAAGAAGAAGAAAAGAAGAAAAACGAGCGCGATTTTTAATTTTGACAGAAGGAAATAGACATTTAATTCTTTATAAAACATTATTCACAATTCACATTCAATTGGTTATATTTCAATATTTATATTAAACCTGCATTTCATTTGATTTTTTCCCTAGTCCATAGCCAACAATTTATTTTTGTTTTTTATATATATTAGCTTTCTCTTTTGACTTGGAAGTATGAATAGAACGTTTTTGAATTTGATTATTGGAAGGGTTTTTGAAGATTAGAGAGGCTTCTTCCTGGCTGTTGGTACAACATGGAGCCAAATCTGTGGAGCTCCCAATTCAAATTATTTTATAGTTAAACAAAGGTTGTGGATTAAAGTAAAAGTAGCAAAAATGGGAAGCTAAGTGTTTGTGCAAGAACTAAACTATTTATGTTCGTTTAAATTGTGGAAGAATTTGAAGTGAAACAAATTTATGAAGATTGTGTTTCAATATGGACTAATTATTCATGGGTGAGGTCAAACCAATTCTTCAACTTTCAATTATTGCAATAATTTCTTTTCTTTCTCCTATATAAATCAGAATTCATTTACTTCCAGAAAGACAGACTAATGCAGAGAATTAATTAACATTTTATTTTATGTCTAATTATTAATTTTATTGATTATATATTTTTTTCTCTCTTCCTTTTGGTTTCAACAATACTGTTCTATACTTTGTTAAATTAGAATTATAACTAACCGGAATTCCATAGGTAGGATTTAGATGTGGTAAAAGGGAAACAACAATAAATTCACAAAAGTGCCAACAATTGTTATTTTATACATTTATTTTTATTTGTAGCCTAAATTACATTTTACTTCAACCATCCATTTTTATCTAAATTGTTCACGTTTTTTTTTTAGTTTTAAGTTTACCCAGTGGTCTCGAGTTTGAGAGTCATAGTTCCACTGACTGAATTAGCTGAGGTACATTGTTTTTCTTTCTTTTAATAATTATTTTTTCCCTAGATACTAGGGGTAGCGCCCAACAAAAACACAATTATATAGATAAAGATAAATAATAATACAAACATTTATCTATCACACTGGAAAAAAGTTATATATTTATTTATTTATTTATTACATTATCCACCACTTTATGCCAGAACTACTCTAGTCCGTTAAGTCCAGATTGACCAACATAACCTATATACATCCTTGATACAGATTATGTTACGAAACATGTCAATTCTGTTAATTACATTATTATTATAATTTTGATGTATAGAGTGTATACTGTATTTTAAAATCCGTCGGCTTGCTCTTAGTTAATTCATATACTCAAATATAACTGTGTGCTGTCTTAAATAGTTTAATTACGACCACCTGTTATTAATTTATTACAATGGAATATCTAATTTTTTGGAATGATAATTTAGTTTATTTGTAATAAGACCTTACATTCCATAGGTGAATCCATACTGCCAGAAAATACTACTTACACAACATGGTCATCTAAAGAATATTCACTTGAAAATACAGGTGTGTATTTATTATTAATTGCTATACCTTAAATAATAATATCAAAACATGTCCAAATATCTTGTGTTTTTTTATAGACAATTCCAGTGATTTAATATTTGGTAATGATTAACTAATATTTAAATACGATTTAAATTATAAGTTTAATACACTGGCGGGCTTATACCTTGACATTAAAAGGGGGGTAGGAAGAGCATTGTAATTTCATCAATCTCCCTCAGCTCTGTTTCACTAGTTTTACACCAAAAAGCTTATATTTATATTCCATATTGTATAAATTATCCCCTTACCACTTAGATATATCAAATAAAGATGAAGACCTGACAGACTGACTCATCCCCCTTCATCCCGAACATCTTGTCCTGGAAACTTGAAATTCAACAGGAAGGTTCTTTAAGGTTGTACGGATCCAATAAGGAGGGATTTTGTGAAATTCAACCCTTAAGAGGGTAAAACAGGGGTTGGAACATTTTTAGATGTATAAAATTCTCATCTAAATCACCTGAGCTTGAAAAGATTATTCCTATTAGGGAGGTTCTTTTTAGGTAAAGAGGCATGTGTTTTTTTTCGAAATTAAACTCCCAACGGGATGAAATAGGGAACAAATGTGTTTTTGTATATCGTCCAGCCCACTCGAGCTGGAAAAATAAAACTTTACATTGAAGGTATTTTTAGGTAACGGGCTAGAGGTTTTTTGGTATTTTCGAAATTCAAGCAACAAGGGGTGTTGGGGGAAGCAGGTAGAAGTGGGTTTTCGTTATCTTCCGAACCGCTTGAGCTGGAAAGATAACACATGGCAGGAAATGTATTTTTAAATTAAGGTTCAAAGATTTTTGGGTATTTTTTTTATAAATTAAACCCCTAAAGAAGTGAAGTGTGTATCAAGTGGTTTTTCCGTAGATTCCCAACTGCTTGAGCTTGAAAAATGAAATTTAGCAGGAAGGTTATTTTTAGTCACCAGTTGAGTAATTTTTTCAAATTTTTCGAAACTTAACATTTCAGAGGGTGAAACGGAAAATGGGTTGAATTGTTTTAAAATGTAAAAAGATACAAAAACCGTGGGAATCACGGGCTATTGACTAGTCAAATATATATTTTTCTTTAATACCTTAAATATAAATAAAATAATTCTGTAATGATATATTTTAATTACAAATAACTAATAATGTAGTTAGGAACTATGAAACTACCTACACCTTTTTCGCACGAAAAGTTTAATAATACGTATCCATGGACCTTTCCAAACTGGTCCAATGAATTTACGATAAGCAGAAGCTAATAAAAAAATCCAAACATTAGAGTTTTGTAGCTACCATCTTAAAACAAATTGGTGGATGTAAATGTAAAAGAGCCTATAGGTTAATCATACGTCTGAGCTATGTCCATATGAAATTAAAATATGATCAGTTTAGTGCTATTTGCATGAAAGATTAACTTACATACACCATCTCATTTTATATATAAAATTCTCGTGTCACAATGTTCGTTCCCGTACTCCTCCGAAACGGCTTGACCGATTCTCATGAAATTTTGTGAGCATATTGAGTAGGTCTGAGAATCGGTCAACATCTATTTTTCATACCCCTTAGTGATAAGGGTTGTCCACCCTTAACATTTTTCTATAATTTTTAGACATTTTTTAAATATCTTTATATTTTTTATTATGTCGAATTAAAAAATACATACAACCCTAAATTTTTACCCTTTTATCACCAACCCCTATTTTTTAATAGCCATTTTAGTAATTTAATCATTTTTCATCCCCGGTCGATAACTGATCAATCGTCATGTGCCAATTCAATTCAAACGTATTCAGTTTCCGATTAGATTGGCATTTGCAATGACTATCAACAAATCCCAAGGTCAAACGATGTCTATTTGTGGCTTAGATTTGAGAACACCATGTTTTTCACACGGACAATTATACGTGGCATGCTCTCGAGTGGGTAAACCATCCAGTTTGTTTGTGTTAGCTAAAGATGGACTAACAAAAAATATTGTTCACGCTATGGCATTAAGAGATTGATATTGTTTGTTAGTGTTACTGTCGTAATTGATTAATTAATGATATATAATTTTAAGGAATAAATTATAATAACTTAAAAATAATGTTTGCCTTTTGTTATTTTTATATTCCCTCATCGTTCACAGCGCTCCATGCCTATTTCACGCATATACCACATTCTTACACACTTACAATAAGTAAGCTATTTTTTGTCTACACTAGAAATTACTTAAAAATTATTTATATGGCAAAACAACGTTTGCCGGGTCAGCTAGTTTTCATATATTATAATATTTATTTGCTTCAAAGTGACTGTTTAAAACTAAACAAACATAATACACATTTTAATATTTCAGCTCCAAGGTGCACACGTTCATAAACATGATCTACTAATTTTATAAATTAATTCCCCCGCGTGCGTTTGATATCGTTCAATGCTCATAACAGAAAAACATAATCTTCATTTAATTAATAATTAACTTTTCAATCATTAGATCAACGCCCAAATTTGTCGCGGGAGTTTGTTGAATTCATGGAAGCATTAATTTGTTCAGGTGGTCCTGGATAATTGTAAGTCTAAGTTTACTATTGACCTTATTACATTTGGGAAAAGTTCATTCCAAAAGAGATACTAGTGACAAAAGTCACGTTAAAGTCTTTGGTTATCTTCATAGATTTCGTAAATAAACTTTTTTACATCAATGGTCTGAAACTAGTTAAAAAATGTACCACAACACGCATCTTTTTTACGCTAAGTAATCTTATTTATTCTTCAAATTCCTTAGAAGAAAGATCAAAAAACTTTAACAAAACTGAAATATTATTTGTAAATATCAAGTTTAAACTTCTTTTCTTAGGTTGTAACATGTTTTAATTTTGTTATAAAATCGTTGCTCACTACTTTGAATTAAGGAATTGACACATTTATATTAATTTCATTTTTCTTTATTTCTGCAGCGTGTTTGTTTTTCTTACTTTAGTCTAAGGGCCAGTTTCATAGTTCAAACTTATCACGGCTAAAGAACGAGTCAATACTAAATACAGGACGACACCTACCTACATTAAAATGGAATGGGCCAGTTTCGCATATGAACCTGACCCATTCTATTCGAGTTTAGGTAGGTGACGTCTTGTATTTAGTATAGCACCACACTTGAGGAGTACGAAATCTGACTATGAAACCGGCCCATACATCAAGCTATTTGTCTTTTTTTAGTTGATGGGATTTTGAATTAATTTTTTAAACACGTTTTTAAAATTTGCCTCATATAAATAAGTATAATCCGAACAATATGTTAAACATTTTTATAGTGGCCAAAATATTCAAGTGAGAATCTAAAGTTTCTTTGCTGACCCTGTGAAGTGTCATAAGAATAACTTTTATTTATTGATGTGGTTTTGTTACTTTCCATATCAGTTTGCTCAGTAACAATTCAAGACTTGAAAAACTCAAGATTTATGGAATGTAAAAAGCAGTGTACCTTACACACATATTGACCACTACGATTGCATTATCATAACTACCGGCAGCACAGATTGCCAGATTAATATGAACTTTTTCATTACTATCTTTAAGGGGTTGATAATTATTTGTGACTCATTAGTCAAATATTGCTTCGTTATTTTGATTGTCATCAAGAGGTTGGCCACACGTGGTATGTCCTTGGAACCTTTTCAGTATTGTGAAGGGGTGTGGGGACATCAGCCAAAAATATATAAGTTTGAAAACTTGGGACCTCTTAGATAGAAGCTTGTATACCGGATACAATTCGGAGGGGTTCTGTCCTCTCCTCAAATTGACATTTGCTATTCCTGGTAGATATTTAATGTGGTTTTCGTCTGTTTAAAAAATATTTGTGTATATAAAAGCTATTTGGAATGGTCATCACCCGGATACCTCTAAAATCTATTTATTGCTGTCCAAACCCAGAACTAAAAAATAAAATAAAATAAACAACTTTATAATTTATTTGGAGTGATCCTCACCAAGATATATTTTAAAATTAAATGCTTCTAGACGCTATTTAGAGTTTAAAAAAAATTGTAGTTAGAGATAAATACGTACTTTTCCCCCAAATAACTATTTATAACATTATTTGTTTGTGTTTCTGCCTCACTGAAAACCATATTTGAAACAACATTAGAATGGGACCATGCCCTTCCTGGCCCCTCTGTAGACTCGCCTATCGTATAGAATAAATCATTTAAATTGTTTGGAAATAAATCCACACGATAGTTATTATTATTAGCACCGCGTCTTACTACCCGTTCGGGTTATACGCACTTACGCTAATGTGTAATGGTAGGGCGATTGTGAGATGAAATGAAGGACCTACAGTTTAACGTGGAATACGAACCACGGTGGAGGCCTGGCATTCCCCACATTCACAAGATGTATTGTCAGAGGTGAAGGAAGGGTTTGGTAATCAGACACACGATAGTAATACTGTTAAAAATTAATATTAAGCTGAACTATAATACACAATAATAATAATAATAATAATAATTTTGTACGACCACTACACCGTAGTGTAGGCCTATACATTTTATTTGGATAACTTTCAGCGAAGAACTACCTATTTCTAAAATACTCCAACTGCTTGTAATTTTCTGAAATATTTACGGAAATCTGTATGCCATTATTTACCCACGAGACCAAATACCACGCACAAGTAAACTAAACATCTAAAGGCCGTTCCATCCTTAAATTACAGTACAAGACTTAAAAATATTTCATGGTCTTAACCACCTGACACAGATTGACCATTTTATATTAGAAAATTATTAAGTTATACAATGACTATACACTTTATGGCAATATATTTGAATTTTGGTTTATGAGAATTAGATTGGAGGTCACTGAACAACGGTTCAGGCGCAGGATCTGGCCAGTTTTAAGGAAGATATCATAAGAGTCGAGGGCTGAGCTTGGCCTTGGAGTTGAACCAAAGGTTGACAGCAGAGCCGCTCAAACAGCAGGCTGCCCTACTAGAAGAAGGATTGAATAGCCTTAGCCTATAGGTACGTGTGGAGAAAGAGAGCCAGACAACCAAAATTGAGATTCTGAACACTGCTGTTGACTCACTGGAAGACAGGAACAGGGATTAAACCCGAATCCAGGTGGAGTTGGATCAGTGGTTTGTTGACACCACCAAGAAGGCGAAAAGGATTCAGTAGCAGATCTAGGTATTTTAAGACCAGGTCAGATTAGGAGTGTCAGGTGACCTTGTCTCACTTTCCTCACTTTGTTCACCCTATTAGGAGAACGGGCGCTTGAGGATAGACCCCCTAGATTCAATCGCCGGAGTAGGGAAGATCACGTTATCCTCCTCAACACTCCCGAAAACTTTTTGAAGGGCGTCAACTACCCGATAAGGAAAAATTATGGTTGGAGGGGGGGGGGGAGAGGGGGGGG
>CABEEJ010001450.1:133541-156410 GCA_901482245.1 Timema douglasi
GGGGGGGGGGGGGGGGGCAGTTCCCTCACAGGTGACGCTTTTCCTTGGTGGTTGGTTGGACGCAACAGCATCACCAGCTGAGAGTAATTTCGAAACCGATTTCTAGCATTGTTTTTGGTTGTGGAGATCCAGCGCCAAATGAGAGCTAAATTACATGCCGACATGTTTAATACAAGTAAAAATTTTGAGTCAAACATCATGTGCCGAGCTAGCATGAGTTAGCTCGCACAAGCGAGTTCCTCCCCCCCCACTCTCTCTTATTACCCTTGGCTGTCACGCATGCGCGGTCTTCCAGAGGTGTAATTGGATCTATTTCCCTCATATTTTCTCCCTCCCCTCCATTTTTGCTGAACCCCTGCCTGGGAGACCCCACTAGTGTGTCGAGATATAGTAATCAAAAAATCGCTGGTCGAGGAAGAGGCTTTTAACTACAGACCTGTCACTTACTATACGTTGGGCTGATCCTGGTTTATTTTCTCAGCGTCGTAACACGCCGTCGCTGGCAGGTTTGGACGCGATGGCGTCCCGCAAGGGAGATCCTCAGCCCAGCTGGAGCTAGCCCCCGCCACAGCTGTTTTACATAATCGTTACCAACGATTGCTGGTGCACTCTCTCCTCCATCAATCTATTTTGCTGCGGGTGCACGTCGTTTACGCTGTACCTGGTCTACTGCCGGAGTTTTCCATCCGCACTGCACCAGGTCTTCCGCAGGTGCACTGTGTGCGCTTTCACCCTTCTCCACCGCTGGGACATTCCGAGCGCATCTGACCTTGTCTTTCACTGGTGCACTTCTCCCCCGTGTGCTGGTCTTCAGTGAGGATTAGGGTAAAAATGGGTCGAGTTAATCCCACTGAGGGATTAGACCCTGCACTTTCGCTGATGTAATTGCGCTCTTTTGTAGCTCTTAGCTCAAGTTTGAGGCAATACTGATATAGGGGCGTGGTACCAAGTATGGCAAAGAGAGGTGTTCTTGTGCTTGATATTAATTAAGATGAGTATCATGGTGAACATTCCAAGGGTCAACTGTATCACATGTAAACATATTAGTAGAGCACTTAGGTAGGTGGGGCAGCTGGTTATCTTAGTGTACTTGGTGATGCAAATGTGTGCTCTTTATAGTGGGAGTGCCCCTATAGTAGTCACCGGCCTGATACAGCTAGGGCTTTTATGTGTTATGTAATTGAAAGGGCATTGCTTCGATTTTTGATATGGATTTATTTATAAGTTAGGTATGGATTTATTAATATATGTAGTAGTATATGTATTTATTTATTCCAGTGTGTGTGTATATATATTTTGGTCAGTTGGATACCAGTTATTTACCAAGTTTATTGTGAGCTGAACCCGTTTAACTGTTAGCCCGTTACAGAAGTTTAGTCAGTCCCTGGGAGGGTCTCAAGTTAGCTCAATGCCTCAGTTACAATTGTTGTTCGCTTGTATTTTTGTTCCCTTAGACGGGCCTCTTAAGCTGCGTATTAGTAGGTGTGAGAACTAAATAAATGTACACCATTCTAGCTCATGTACTCCGTACGGGGCAGCTTCTACCGTCACGGTGGATTCCTAGTTGGGATATTTGAATTTACGATTAATGACTCACAATTAACTCCGCAGAGAGGAGGACAGGGCGTACTCATCCTCTGGCTGATCGTTTCAGACGGGCTTTATCACTATGGTAAACCAGATTATGGTAGTGTACTCTTAGAGCTAGGGGAGTGGGTCGTCCATTCTATTTTGTAGCAATTAGACAGCCAAAATTAAACCTGTAAACTATCTATGATCTGCCTAAACCTAGTATATTGTATTCTCTTAATAAAATTGTTACTTGCTATGTTAATTTTTCAATGTCAATTTGCACCCCCGACCTTTCCCCCCCCCCCCNCCCCCCCTATTTCCTTATTAGTTCCTGTATGGTAAGGTGCAATCATGGACTCTGAGTTGATATGTATGGTCACGCATCAACTGCCCTTCAAGTATCGTGGGATGTTGGTAAGGGATTGCATACAACACTTTGGAGGAGCTAAGGGTGGGAATGCAGTGACTTGACGCCTTAGAACAGGATAGGCCTAAGAACAGAGTAGGGCAGGTCAGTTCCCAGCCCACAGGATAACTAATATGGAACCTCAGATAGGACCTATTGCACAGTTTCAGCAGGGAACACGTGAACATAAGGCGTGGAAGAGAGATAGACCTCCATGCGATTATCCTGGTCGGAGTTTAGGTTGGTGATCTAAGTCAGGGCAGTTTCATGGTATAGGTCGGGAGAATCCCCACCATAACCCCGAGGTGAAAGATAGTAGGCAACCCAATCTAGTTTTTAACCCACCCTAGGAACCACCCACAATGTGACCATAAACAGAGACCTTACGTCCAGGAGTAGATCACAAACCTCTTTTCATCAGTCCTAGATGAACCCTTTACATAGGGCACCAGTTAACGTAGGTCCAGGCTATCGATAACAAGCATCCCATGTTACTAGTCATCCTCCTCAACCTTTCGACGTAAAGACAATTGTCGTAGATGAATACTGTTGACCCGTGATGTAGGCAGCCCAGAACAGGCTTCACACACTCTGGGAGTATTTTTAGTAGGACAAGTAAAGGTACCATCGTTTTGTTGTAGAAAGCGGTGAGTGAGCAACATCATCCACCCAAGTTAACTGCGACACCTATTCCAGAAAGAAAAGACATAGCACATTATACAACACAATAAAACATTGCCACGAAAAAAAAGAAAAGAAAAACGGATGAATAAATTAAGTTAAAAAAATCACTAAAAAATTATCTATCCTAAACTAACATCACCATGGGTTCCCATTTCCACAAATTTAATAATAAACTATTAATTAATCTTAGCATTATTATTGATGGATACTATACAAAAGTGGGGAAAGTCAGTGGTGTCACACCTGGTTATATCAACACACGACTAACAAAATAGCCTGATACTAAAAAAAACCCCCAAAACATTCTGTTCCTCATATGACAACTTATCAATAATACATTTTCGACCATCCCAGGGATCAAACCCGGGTCTCCTAACACACTTATCACTCGCGCTACTGACTGTGTTAAGGTATTATATTCATAGATGTGAATTTGGCCAGCGTTATAACCATAACCTGATTACGAACAGTTACACGGTGGAATGAGGGTATAACGCCTTATACCAATCGACCACCCCTATGGGTAGCTTGTTTAATTACTCGAAATTATGTTATGGTATAATAAATTGTAGTTGCGTTTAAAATATATTTTCTAATACTTAAAATTGTCTCGACAATAAGTATAGCAAATTCAATCTCTAACTATACAAACCAAGATGTATATTTGTTTCCATATGAATGTAAAATTGACTAAATGTTGTACGTGTATTAGATGTTATCAATTTTTATGTGAAGTTGATGAAATGGCCTGTTCAGTATTCAGCGTCAAAACCGTCTAATAGTGCCATGATTTAAAAGCTCGGGAAAAGTGTAGATAATGTTTCCCACTCTGCAAATTCTAAACCCCACCCGAGGCCGAAGCCAGGGAGGGGTTTTGGGGGTTAAACCCCCCCCCCCCCAAAATTTTATGAACAAAATATATATGGCTTTATTTCTGGTTCAAACAATATCAAAATTAAGATACAAATACAAATTAAGGTGCTGTGTTACCTTAAAAATCATTTCAGAGAGCTTCTAGAGGTGTTAAATAATTGGAAATTTCTTAGCCTTTGGCATTTTGAGGGTTACTTTTACATAAAAAAAACACTTTACAGATCTTCAAAAAGTATTTAATATTTATAAATTTCCCAAGCCTTAGGCAGCTAGGAGGTTATTTTACCATGAAAAAAACCCACTTCAGAGAGAGTCTAGAACTGTTTATCATTTATAATATTTCTAGCTTACAGCATTTGGGGGATGTGCCCACCAACACCCCCCCCCTGAAATTATTGGATGGCTACGGCCTTGACCCCACCACATATACATGGGAGGTGCTATTGACCAGTAGTTTATTTCTTAAATATATTTTAACACTTCTCATAGTTCCTTTCACATAATATGCCGATTCAAAATTAAAGGTAAATTAATTTTTTAGCAAAGACCACCGTTTCATGTTAAAAAAAATTCAAGGGGTGGAAAAAGTTTAATTTTTTTAAACCTCTTGTAAAATATATCCATTTATTGTTCATGATTATTGTTGAAATTATAATAAAATTATTGACATTCCCACCCATTGGAACGAGACTTATAATGTGATATATTGGTAAACTCGTGAAAAAGAGACACGTTGTTAATTTTCATGATTTGAAAAATTTGTTAGTTTATATTTTTTGTGGGTAGCTTACATTGCTTTTACTAGATGTATAGCTATATATTTTTTTTACATAAAATGTTTATTACATATACAAAATTATGTTAATTTTTAAGTTACAAAAGAGAAACTCCGCTTAGTTTAAAAAGGTCAGTGCTAACGAGGAAGCCAATTGGTCATAAAGAGATGGTAAATGTCCTTAAGAGCCTGTACTGCTATTTAATAGTGGAACTCATACAACTTACTTTGCTGGTGACGTTTATGCTGCGGCTAAAATGCCGGTGATTCAACTATTATAAACTCAGTAGGTACTTCAATCCTTTTAATTTTACCTCTCAGCTATATACAGAGGAAAATGATTTCCTAGAAAAGGTAGAATAATATATTTTTTAAATTGACAATATGATGAATCCTGAAAGATAATTACGCAGTTGAGAAGTGGAAAATATCTCTCTTAAAACCAACAAAAAATATCTTTGTTTCAATGGTTGATATCTATATACTGATATTAATAAATATATCAGTGCTGGAGACTTACTGAAAACAGGGAATCTCGAATTGTAACTTGGAAACTTCAACCAAAATTAAATTCACCTGACAAGAGTCTTGAAGAATTCATTTGCTCCTCGCCATTTATAATTTTAGGCTTAAAGGCATTTTTGCCTGTGGTCTCACTACCAGTTTGGGATATCCATGCATTTCACCAATAGATTAGGAATGAGAATTATAAAATGTAGATACAATGATTTACCGAAATTTACACGATGAGAAATTGAAATAAATGGTACTGTGCGCCACCCAGGCTTTCACCCTCTTTTATTGTTAAATAAACATTTACTAAAAACTCGTAAGCCTTATGAAACGAAATAATAAGTCTATACATTGTTGTAGAGACCCTACTCCAAATGTTAAAACTGAAATAAAATACACTGCTATCTACTTACTCTATGGTATCAGGAACTAGAAACGCTGTCACAGAAATAATTAGAAAATATAAATATCTTTTCCACCAAAGAGCATAAGTATCAAATTCATTTTCAAAGACCTAAATAAAAAGTAAAGATATTTGCTTATAGTTAAAAAATGATGTGTTTTATGAAAATATAGTTCGAATTAAAGATTTTTATCTCAAATAGTACTACAGCTTTAAATTGATAAGTTTTTCCTTATCACAAATAGTTGAGAATAAATTATAATAATATGAAAATTTCCCCTCTGTAAAGTACCCTCAAAGTCATTTTCATGAAATAATTAGAATGGCCATCTTGTTTATAGGGATTAACATTTTTATATAGAATATAATCTAATCAAAATCGTTAAAGTGAATTTTGAGAGAATCGATTTTTTAATTTTTTATTTTCAGTAAACTAATCTTAAATTTAGGATTGGATATCTAATTCCAAAATTCCGCAGGGGACCTTATGAAAACAAAGTTTTTGCCCAATCGGTAAATAGTTTCGTCTCTAGCCCAAGGCACAGACAGACAGACAGACTGACAAATGGCATTGCAAAGACCGCTTCTTTGGTGTCAGGGGGTCACGAAACGTCAAGATTTATAAAAATCTCAAAGCTTGATTTTTTTTACAATCACAATACTTTCTCTCCGATGTGTTGAGGGAAAGTAAATATTCACCTGAATACACCGGTTGTTATTCACTCACTATTTTAATTGTCACTTAAAAAACCAAACAAGACTAAACTGATACCTATATCTGTGTGGCCATATTTTTTGGTTTTACCAAAGTTTGTTAAATTAAAATGTATCAATACATTCTGGTATAGATAACGTGACCAGACGTCCCGCTTTGAGCGGGACAGTCCCACTTTGGGGAAATGTGTCCCGCTGTCCCCAAGATTTTCCATGGGACGCACAATTGTCCCGCTTTGGAGGGTAGTCCATTTTGTGAACTACATAAATTAATAAAAACGTTGTTATGACTCGTCTAGACACTCAGTGCGCCAGCCCAGTGCCTATCAGTCCAGTCTAGATGACGTGAATCCCCCTCCACCGTACCACACCAATGTACCCACAGCTACAGAACTACAGTATTCGTTCTGACTCAAGCCTCCTTCGGAAGTATTCGGTTGGACTCGTTAGTCGTCAACGTTAGTTAGCAGTACACAGGATTATTTATAGATCATTCGACCGACCAGTAACCTAAACTGTGTTTATTTATTTCGAAAGAGTTGTGTTTACTCTTTAGAAAGTTGTGTCGTATGCATTTAAGTTTGCAAACAAATATATTTAATAATGCCAAAAAGAAAGTGCTCTTTCAACGCTGACTTACGGGCTAAATATCCGTTCATAAAACTTAAAAGTGAAGCGAACAGTAGTGATGTCGTGTGTGAAAAATGTCGTACTGAGTTTAGTGTTGCGCACGGAGGTTCCTGTGATGTGGAAAAACATTTAAAATCTCATCGGCACGTAGCTTCAGACCAGGCTGCTTGTTCTAGTAAATCTATTTCTTTGTTTTTCAAAAGTAATGTGCCGTCCAAGAAAGATCTCGAAGTTTCTGCTGCCGAAGGTGTCTGGGCCTATCACACTGTACGAGAAAATCACAGCTTTCGTTCCAATGATTGTGCTTCAAAAGTAATAAGTACGTGCTTTGAACCAAAGTTTCATTGTGCCAGAACAAAATCGCAAGCCATTGTAACTCAAGTATTTGCACCATTGGCTGATTCACAACTTAAAAGGGGGTTGGAAAATGCAAATTATGTTTCCTTAATGACAGACGCATCTAACCACGGGTCACAAAAAATATTACCCGTGTTGGTGAGATATTTTGATAAGTTTGATGGGGTGAAAGTAAAAATATTGGACTTACGGTCTCAGCCTGGGGAAACTTCCGAAATTATTGTCAGTTATTTAAAGGACTTGTTGCGAAAGCATAACCTAACAGACAAAATAATTTCTTTCAGTGGGGATAACACAAACTGTATGTTTGGTGGTGCAGGAAGAAAAGGAACAGAGAATGTTTATCGCAAATTGGAAACTTTTTTGCAAAGGGATATTGTGGGTATTGGATGTGCTTCGCACATTATACACAACGCTATATTAAGTGCGTCTGATTGTCTGCCAGTAGATGTAGAAGTAGTGGTTGTGAAAATATATTCACACTTCTATATTTACACAGTAAGGGTGGAAAAATTTAAAGAAATTTGTGACACCATCGATATTGAGTACCAGAAAATGTTGGGGTACAGCAAAACACGATGGCTAGCGCTAATGCCTGCCGTGGAAAGAATTTTAAAATTGTATTTGCCACTTAAGGAATACTTTCTGAGTCAACCTAAATGCCCCGTGGTTTTGAAGACATTCTTTGAAGATGAACATTCATTAATGTGGTTATATTTCATACACAGCCAAGCAGCTACCTTCCAAAACTCAGTTTTAAAAGTGGAAGGTCAGAATGTTTCTGCCATCGAGGTTACTGCGGAGATAAAAACAATGAAAGAGAACCTTCAAAATAAGATTATCACTAGATTTATTCCTCATGTACTGCGCAACTTAATGACAAACAACTGTTCAGGACCTGAAAAAGAGGATTTTACCAAGACTATTGTAACATTTTACGAGACATCATTACAATATTTAGAGCAGTGGACAACGCATTTCGAGGACTTGGAAATGTTTGAATGGGCAACTCTGAAAAAAAATCCAGAATGGTCTGATGTTCAACTAGCCGTAGACTACCTTATTGATAAAAAACACTTCGACGCGTCTTCTGATACGGAGCTTTTTGATGAAATGACTTGTGTAAATAAATACATTGAGAACCATATTTCAGTGTGGAATGATAACAAATTAGAATCTGATAAACGGTGGCTTGAACTGCTTAAACATTTGAGAGAAAACTCCATAAACCATCAGCACATCAGTAAAATCGCAGAATATGTACTAGCACTGCCAGGAAGTAATGCAGCTGTTGAGAGAGTTTTTTCTGCAATGACAAAAGTGTGGACATCGGAGAAAACCCAACTTAGGGTGAGCATTTTAAGGTCAATATTAGTGACAAAAATTAATTTTGACTTGAGTTGCCAGGACTTTTATTCAATGTTACGGTCCTCACCAGCACTGTTAAAACAAATAAGTTCAAATACAAAGTATGAGTATGATGATTGAGTCTGTATGAAACATAAAAATGTACGCTTAGAATGTTGATGCTAAAATTTACTGAGTAAATAAATATAATGTGCTTTCTTTTCTATTTACTTGTATGTCTTTAGAGGTTTGTTTAAACAACAACAACATCAAAATAATTGTAAAAATAAACATCTAAATTAACTGTCCATACGTTTTCAATCACAGCCCCCACCCCCACAAAAAAAAAGTGTAGGCTTACGTAGGCTTTGTTTTCTACTTGTTTTAAACAAATTACCACAAAACAGCAACGTCCGAACTCAGCTAAATACGAAACTTTTAACTTATTATACCTTACTTGCAGGGGTCATGGATGGCCTCAAAATACGATTTTTCAGGCTTAAATTTTTTTTAATCTGGGGGAGGGGGGTTCCTCAGCCCCACTGGAGAGGTCTTCCATACCGATTATATTCCCCAAACCCCCTGGTATAAACATGTCCCACTTTAGGGCAGAACAAATCTGGTCACGTTAGGTATAGAGCATACTAAGAGTGCAGTAAAATAAAATTAAATACAGCATACCTATATCTATATTTATGTTAGATCAATAATTGTATATAAATTTAGTAATATGTTAAACCACTTCAACTTAATATGTTCATCTTGAAAATGGTCCCCAAAACATAAAACCGAAACTCATTAATTACTTTTAATTAGAACTAACATATTCTTTTGACTGACCTAGATATTGGAGTTCATCCAGATAACTTTGACGGGCCCATCTGCAATCAACCTTGGGGGCTACGTGATGTTAAACAGGAGCTTATTAACATCGGCATGTATATACAGTCTAAATAAAGCTACAATTTAAATATACTATATTATAAATTAAATTTTAAATGTTGTCGTTTTGAAATGTTATTGGGGTTGTATAGATTTTTTAAAATTGATAAACACTATAGTATCTATTTCAATTCATGGTTTGGACCTATAGCAACTTCAGATAGAAATGCAACTCGGTATGAGAATTAGTCATTTAAACAACCATAATAATGCTTAAATATTTAGCTATTATTTATTCATTTGAGGTATTTAACGTGCACTTTCTGAACCCACCTGATTATATCAGCACATTATAATTTTATAGGGTGACCTGGATGTCTAGAGGTAAGGTGTCAGACTTCTGTGCTGGCGGCCGGGGTTCAATCCTCGGTCCCGGCACAGATTTATCTGATTACCAAACCAATCACCCTACCATTACACATTAGCGTAAGTGCGTATAACCCGAACGGGTAGTAAGACGCGGTGCTAATAATAATAATATAATTTTATACGAGTGAGGGCGAATGGGCCTACCAATTTTGCCAGGAAAGCTATTTTCACTTATCTTCCAGAGATATTCTACATGCCATAATCGACATGGGACCAATGGTTTTACTTTTCCTTTAAGGTAATATGTGTCTTGGGATTTTTATAGCTAAAGAAAAATCCGTCGGTCCTGGTTGAGTTTAAACCAACGATCATTGTGTCCTGAGGCGAACACTTTATTCTTAAATAACTATATGTTTATGTAAAGTGTATAAGAAAACCGTAGCGAAACAATACACATAGTAATCCCAAACAAGTTTCGAACCACGACCTTCCTGACTCTATTGCTTTATTGATACCTTAAACGGTGTTTACAATAGTGTGGATTAGTACTTAGATTGAGTGAATTAAAATGCTTCCTATTATAATTCGTCTAGTTTTAGTTAAAGGGAATCAGAACAATCGGTTGGTTTGTAGCGAATGTGTTCAATATAAATAAGAGTAGAAAATAGAATAAAAGAAATGGTATTGATTTAAAAAAATATATACCGGAAATTTTACCTTTTTAAAAATCAAAATTAAATCGATAAGTAAACATTTGTTTTAGAACACATTAAAAATCACCAAATATTTTGTAATTATTATTATTATTGTTATTATTATTATTATTATGTGTTGGCTTTCAGGACAATTTTAACCATCAATTGTAATATTTTACTCAACGCTTTCAATAATTATTACAATGGGCCTTTATTGATATTTTTATTTAACATGAATTGGCTAGAATGTTAATGCATAGTTCTTTCACTCGCACTGGTGGGTCGGGTCTTAAGCCATCAGCCTCTCAATAACAGCCAAAGTTTGAACTTTGACCGAACGCTTTGGGTATTTCACCCCTCCCACTCTACATTTACACTATAAAATTGTGTTTAGTTTTACAGTTTTGGTCTATACGCCTTTTTCCTCTTCCATTTACGATTTTCAGCGATTGATTACTAAAATATTATTTTATTAGTCAATCCCCTTAACCACATTATTTATAACTTAATTCGTTAACATATTTGTAAAATTTGTTGTTACAGATCTGTGAGAAACCTTATGTATGAACTTTTTTTTTTTAGCAAAACGTGTTAATATACTTTAGGGTTATACGCTAATAAATAAATTCAAGGAAAGATTTGCCTCACAAGTAAGGTGGTAATTTCAATGTTTATATTTAAACATTAATTTTATTTGTATAATAATTAATTAGTTTGTTAATTCTTTTTGTCTTGTTGTAGATCTTCAGCAGTCTTGTAACCTACATGGTGATTTTACTTCAACTTCAAGGCGAGTTCACGCCACATTTGGAAGACAAAACTAATGTTACCAGATCTCTTTAGACATTAATATAATAAATAATTTTAACATTTGGCCTGGATGTAAATATTTTAGTTCAGGGGCGAGGAAAATTGTAACCATTTTTCTCCAACAGATATCATAATTGTAAGTTCTCAAATTCTCGTTCTTCATCCTGGTATTGTAGATTCTGATACACTTAATTAATTTATATTTAACTTGGGATACACACATATTATTATTGAGCTGAACTTTGATTTAAGTAAATAACACTTCTATATATGACGTACAACAATATACAAGAATTATTTTGCTTATAAGTTTAATCATTTACAACTATTTAAGGTGATTGGCCCTTTTAATTTGGCTTGGAAATGCAGAGCCGTGGGAACAAACGGGTTTCTCAAGAATTCTTATTGTTTTGCAATTTTCTTTTCGGAAATGGTTTATTCAAGAATAGAAGCATGTTGATTTAGCTATACTTTTTTTTTATATATACACACTTCCTTTATAATTTTAACAGTGATCAAATCTCGATTAAATTGACATTTTTCAATATAAAACTGCCGGTTTCATAACGAAAACAAATAAGAAAATGGAACAATTAATAAACATCAATACATTATAGAAGGGGTGTTGAAAGTATTAACATAAAAATTTCACCTATTCTCAAGAAAACCAATATTTCCAAACGTATTATTTGTCCGCAAGACCTGTCCGGTATCTAGCGCCATCTACTGTTTACGTGATCAATCTGTCCTTGTTGGAACGGAAGGATACTTTGGTTGGTTGTGAAGCCACGCCACGCCTTTCACCCTCCCGCCCACCATCGCACAAAATAGGTTTTAAACTTGCACTCGACAGGGCCAAGGAATTTAAGAAAAACAATGTAAGAAAAACAATTTAATAGATATCTTATTTTTCCATAGTTTATTTAGATCTTATCTCATTATATATTATTGTGCTAATGTCTGTGTGTTTGTCTTTCCGCCCCCTTTAGAAGCCACTGTATGACCTTCAAGGATGAAACATTGCACACTTATAGTAAATACCATGGGACAAAACCTAATGGAGTTGGATTTTCGATATTTTTAGGGTAGTTTAGGATAGTTTAGGGTAGTTTGAAGGACGAGAAGAGATAAAATCAAATTTTCTCAAATTCCGCTCTAACAATTTTGATCAAAATTCGTATTAAGTCACTACTTTTTAATATACCAAACAAATTATACTATCATTTTCCCTTTAAATTGGAAGAAATTTATAATTTTGATAAAATATCCACAACTATTTGAGAGATGAAATAACCTTCAAATATAGAGTTGCAGTACTATTAAAAATAAAATTATTTAAATTGATTTTTTTTATGAAACAAATATTTTCTAAAGAAAAAAAAAAATATTATATAAGTTGAAGTTCATAAAACCTAGGAAACTGACATTTTCAGACATGTTAAAAAACTAACTAACCATTTATCGATTTTGTATCTATCAGGTTACAATAAATTAATATGTTATTATTACTATTGGGAAATTTTGTATTTAAAACCAACCAGTTTTTGTTACCTTTTGGATAAATCCTTCAAAGTTCCCTTTGATGTGCAACCATCTGTTATTTAATAACGAAAAATTTACGATCATAATGTTTCTTGTTTGGTGGTGTGAACTTTGTTAAGTGATATGAAGATTGTATAAATTTTTTAAAGCTTAGATATATTTTTTACAGACTGAAACCCGCCTCGGTGGCGTTGTTGGCTAACGCGCTAGTCGTGTTGAGCTCGACCGCTGAGGACGGGGAGATCAAGGTTCGAATCTCGGTCGGGTGAACTGGGGGAGGTTTTTCCTAAATGGTTTTCCACTCTCCCTCCACAAAAAATGCGGGTTAACTTCCTCTAATTCAACCTTACCAATTCCTAATCCATTAGCTTAATTAGTACTCAAAGCGTATACTCCGAACGGGTAGTAAGAGGTGGTGCTAAATAATAATACAAACTGAATGTGTAATTTGTTTATATATTGTGGGTGGGTAAGTATTATATTTATACAAGCATACACAGAAGACAATATTTGTAAATTGTATATTTCATATAAAGATTCAAATAACTATTAATTTTTTTATTCTACTGCCAGGAGACAGTATTATATGTGTGGTTATTAATTTTACTTAATTATAACTTGATGGTTTTGATTTAATTTTTAAAATCAGCTCTCTGTCCGTCTGTTTGTATCTTACTCGAGAGCCAAAATAATTTTGCCGATCAGGTTATAACTTGATGATTAGGATTTTTATTAGGATTCTTCGTGGAATTTTTGAAATTAGCTATCCAATCCTAAAATAAAGGTTACTTTACTTTGGAGTTAAAAGAGATGAAATTGATTTTATCTAATTCTACTGAAACGTTTATGAACCAATTTTGCATTCAGGCTAAAGGTTTAACTTTGCAAACAAATTGACAACTCTCATTTTCCTATGAAAAATGACTTTGAGGATACATTTTTAAAGGGAAATGTACAATTTGGATCATATCTCTGTAACTTTTGAGATACGAAGTATATTTTCATTGTAAGGTTGGAGTACTATTAAAAATAAAAATCTTTCATTTGAAATATAAATATTTATCAAACTAATTATAACCAAGCTATAATTAAATATGTAATTTTTCATTTGAGGTCAATGTGAATTAATTGTTGTTGTTGATGTAGAGTGGAAAACCATTTAGGAAAAACCACCGCAAGTTAACCCGACCGAGATTCGCACCTCGATCTCCCGGTGCTCAGTAGTCGAGCATCTAACACGACTGGCGCGTTAGCCAACTACGCCACCGAGGCGGTTTTTTGATACCACTTGATTCTTTGCAATATTGAACTTACATCCAACTACTCTCTGAGATGCATTCATCCGAGTGTCGATTTCACCATCAATCCTTCCATTTTTAGAAAA
Organism: Timema douglasi; assembly: GCA_901482245.1. Classification (NCBI taxonomy): domain Eukaryota; kingdom Metazoa; phylum Arthropoda; class Insecta; order Phasmatodea; family Timematidae; genus Timema; species Timema douglasi. Next base: position 147,498 of record CABEEJ010001450.1, read on the forward strand.
CATTCTGCCAAGATAAACAAAATAATTCACTTGTTCTAACAATTTTACTTTTATACCAATTTGACAATCCTTTCCTGATCACCCGCCTCGGTGGCGTAGTTGGCTAACGCATTTGTCGTGTTGAGCTCGACTGCTGAGGATGGGGAGATCGAGGTTAGAATCTCGGTCGGGTGAGTTGGGGGTGGTTTTTCCTAAATGGTTTTCCACTCTCCCTCCACGCAAATGCGGGTTCACCTCCTCTAATTCAACCTTCCAAATTCCTAGTTCATTAGAGTAATTAGTACTTAAAGCGTATAACCCTAACAGGTAGTAAGACGCGGTGCTAAATATTATTACCCGCCTCGGTGGCGTAGTTGGCTAACGCACTTGTCGTGTTGAGCTCAACCGCTGAGGACGGGGAGATCGAGGTTAGAATCTCGGTTGGGTGAACTGAGGGTGGTTTTTCCTAAATGGTTTTCCACTCTTCCTCCACACAAATGCGGGTTCACTTCCTCTAATTCAACCTTCCCAATTCCTAATCCATTAGAGTAATTAGTACTTAAAAGCATATAGCCCGAACGGGTAGTAAGACACGGTGCTAAATAATATTATTATTAAATATTATTATTATTATTTCCTGATCCATCCTTATCAAAATCATCACTTTAGTTTTGGATACATTTATACGATAATACATTCTGTCTGTCACCACATTCAAACAATTTAATGCATTCTTCAAGTCACATTCACTCTCAGATATTATTACGGCATTATCTACATATAACATCACTCTCATATTCACATTGTTCATTTGTACATCAATCGCGTCCTCACAAACATCCCCCATACACATATTCATGAGAACATTAAACAATCATAGGAACATAACACATCCTTGTCTAACTCCTCGTTCAATGCCAAACCATTCGCTCAAAGATCCATCAACCCTAGCACACGCTTTATTTTCATCATATAGCACCATAATTGCATTTACTAACCATGCATACACACCGTATTCTCCAAGAACATTCCATAACATACTTCTATTAACCCGATATTACGCTTTATCCAGATCAACGAATGCACAATAAACTTCCTTTATTATTGCCACACATTTCTCACTCACTTGTTACAAAGTAAATATCTGGTTCATGCAAACTCTATCTGGCATGAAACCACACTGCACAGCCCAAGTATTGCCCACAGTTTTTTCACGCAATCTCTTAATTAAAACTCTTCCAAAAACTTTGCCTGGAATATTCAATAAAACTAATTGCCCTATAACTCTTGCGTTCACTCTTACTGCCTTTGCCTTTATGCAAAAGAACAATGACAGCATTCTTCCAGTCATTAGTAAATTTTGAAATCCCATTACACACATTGAACAACTAACACAATCTGGCAAGTGACAAAATAAATTAATAAGACGGAACAATATAACCGGTTGCCAAATTCGTGACCCATAACGATAAATTACCCTATCAAAGCCCACCTCTTAAACCCTTGCCAAACCCTCTCCACGCCCCAGCCCAGACCTACAATCAAATTTATCCCTGATACTTATCTCCAGCACCAAAAAAGAATAATTTTATAGACCTATTGTGTAAATCAAAGAGTAAAGTAAAAGGAGGTATGTATAAAGTTAATTGTTGTAATGTGTGTGTTTGGATTTAGTTTGTGTTAACTGCCTTATCTATTAAAAATGTACAATCTTTGTTTTGTTAAATATTTAAGGATAGAAACCAAGGGTGTTAGGGATTTTGTTGTTAATGTTAATAGTGTCGGGAAGTGTTATGCACCATAAAGGTTTTTTTTGAGGGGGGTTGGTTGATGCCTGGTCTGGGGACTGGAAAAGATAACGGTGATTGCTTGACGTGTGAACTAAAGTGAGAAATATTCTATTTAAAACTGTAAAATTGAACAGCCATCGGCACACCATTTCACCGGTGTTAGTGCCCCAGTGAATGAGGATTAGGGAGACCTCACGTTCTTACGTAGTGATGAGTCGTTCGTGAGCGAGTCATTCAAATTGAACGACTCTTGAACGAGAGCTGTGAACGAACAACTCTCGCTTGGTGAGTGGCTCATTTACGCCGCCATTACACTCTACATCACGCGTCTAATACATTGACCAATAGGCCAACATTTTTGACTACACATTTATATTATTACTGGATCAAAATAAACGTATGCATTTCAGTTGTACACTTAAATCAATAACTTAGATCAATTAAATTAAATAGGACTATTACCCTAAACATTACTGCTAGGATGTATAAGACACCACTTCCCCTTTCCCCCTGATAATTACTTTGTGTTCATGTGACACTTTACGGGAGAAATCGTGCGTTAGTTTGATGTTTCTTTACATCTCTTCTTTTCAATCATACGCTATCGTTATTTCTGACAACTCGCATTAAGTTTTCGTCCAATGTTCGGTTTGATTTAGCTAGTCTTGGCTATCAACGCATCGCTTATGCACTATTTCCAACCGCCTGTCTTTGCTGATCTTAGAGAGTTTTTGACGACTTTTTTTTACGCTCTCGTTCATTCGTTTTGGAAAGATTCAGGAGTGTTTGTCATTCACGACTCTTCTATCGTTCTTCGTTCGTTACTACGAAAAAAAAAAAAATCAACTATACATTCTTATTATCGTTATTAGACTGCAGCATTGCCTACGATATTAAACTAACGATTTTTCTTAACACCAATATACATAATTTTGTGGTTTGAACACTAAAGGCTATATGCTAAGGTTAATTATTATAAGTAATATGCGTAAGTAATAAAATTAAAAAGTTAAACACAATGAGCTGTGGATAAATTACACATAAATCCTAATTCGTTCATAATTTGAAAGAGAAAGCACAGTTTGCACGTTCGGAACGGGAATTGTGTGAGCTACTTATTGCTCGTTAGTCCGTTCACCAAGGTTAGGAGAAGGGGTGAAGGGATTGGGAGCGAGCCAGCCATGGGATGAACGATATGACTCATATGAACGACTCTTTCGAGTCAGCGAGCTTATGTGAACTGGCTCGCGTCAACGAGCTGGTTCGACCCATCACTGGTTCTTAGTCCCCAAAAAACATCCCGGGATAAGGAAAAATGCCACGTGGTGGACTAACAACGGTTGGTTATCGACCACATTTCATTTCACGGAACTAATGGGATCGAAGGTAATCTCCACCGAGTTTTTTCTTCCTTCAACCAGGCCACATGATTATTTGGTTATTTCTTAGGAAGTGGTCCGCTTGTCACACCAAGGACGCAGGTATTGTGTCTGGAAATTAACTTCGTTTACTCGTACAGTGTTGGCTGGAGCCGTTTGAATAACATACAATGATAATCCACGAGCCTAAAAAAAGGAAATACTCTAATACTAGTCAAAAGGACATTTTAACGCACTATACGCGTATACTATTACAATTTTGTTAAATGTGTTATTCAAATTTTCCCTATTTATAACAATGGTCAACATTGCTCACTTCATCCACTAGAGCGCTATAGAAAATCCAACGGCGCTATGAATAATCTGTGACCTACGTCATAACATGATAGATGAACTGTTGGTCTGGCAAGTGAGGCTAGTTTTGTGTCCGCTGTCCAGTGGTACGGTTTCTTAAGTGTGTGTGTGTTGGACGCTTGTGCTGAGAAGACCCTCTGTCTCCGTTGGGAGGATTTGGTGCTAATATTTAGTGGCAGAGGAGGTAAGGAAGACCTTTTAATGTTATTTAATTACTATAATATATACTGTCGGTTATAACTTTAAAAGTTTTCTACTTTTTGTAATGTTTACAAATTTCACCAGTTCTAATGGGACCAGAATGAAATAATTGCCCGGTCAGGCAGAGTGAAAACTACTTGGCGTAAGACCATTTAATATAACAAACCCTTTGATCTGATTGGGTCAAGTGTTATGTATGAAAATAATATTCTATCTAAACTGTGATATTTTACTACTCTATATGGGGCAATGTTGGGGAACAATATTTGATGTCCATAGTTTGACGTTATCACTCAATGTTACTATGTAGGATGATTAATTTGATCACATATAATTTCCCCTAATTAGCGCTACCTGTATGATAACTAAATAACTGTGGCAGAATCTTTTATTTTCATGTCATTTATTTTTAACTATTTACCTAAATGTCCGGTCTGGTTGCTTTATATAAAACCAATTACTTAGATTATTGAGGTATTAACGGTTTTAAAAACGTTCTTAACCGGATAGTGCCCCGCACTATTTATGTGGGAAATTCAAGAATCTTTTTTTATTATTATTATTATTTTATATCAAATTTATACTTGGAATGTTAATGGTGGTAATTTTTTTTCTAAAATTATTATATAGTAAATTTTAGTAGCTTTAATTAAATCTGGTAATTGACCTTTATAAAGGGTTACATGTATTGTTGGAACTATACTTCTAGTATTTAACACGGGGTTTGTAGGGTTTCCGACTCTGTGTCTGGTAGTCTGGGGTTTATTTACCGGCCCGTGTTCTTCCAAATACGGACCACCTCCGTGGTAATTCTTCATTGGTTACCTACCCCTGTCTAGTAACCTGAGGCACTCACAAGTGAAGTTTTGCCGAGTTACATACCAACTTGGATACCCCGTAGGTTCCACGTGGAACGTATGGTCACGCGTGTCGCCAGACTCGCCGAAACCGATAAGTGATACATCAGATTTTCTCTAAACTTAACTCCAAGTATGCTGACATATGAAGGTTTAGGGGGAACTATCTGAGATAGTAATTGCTAGTGACTGTCGGCGAACCCGTGTGACTCCTGTGTCTACTGTAGAGAGCGTTGGATTGAACCTATGTGCACATTAATCTGGTTCTTTCAGCGTGGTGGCCACTCGCAGCTAATTGTTTTAGTATATAGTAGCCTGTATTAGTAATAATAATAATAATATTTAGCACCGCGTCTTACTACCCGTTCGGGTTATACGCTCTGTATTAGTACCTTGCTGGTTAATTATTAGGACTAAACTATTGCTATTATCATTATTATAGTTCTTAAGGATTATGTGTAATAGTGTTGATTTAGCTATTCGTATTATTATTATTTATTATTATTATTATTATTATTCGGTTAAGCCTTCGGGCCAATGGAAACACCTTTCAAACAAAATATGGGCTCTCAACGTTGAATATTTATTTAATTTGGAGTAATTTTAAGTGTTAAGTTTAAGTTAAAGCTCTATGAACATTGCCGATGGTTGGCCCATTAGACTTGTGTATACGATTAAGGTTCATACCGTTTTCAAGTTGTTTAGAAATACTTTCGTGTGTGTAATAATATTTGAGTTATCCCTTGATTACTTTTGAATTTCATCCTAATTACCTATGATTAGAGCTTACGTTGTGGTTAATCTATAGAGTAGTTAAAGATGGATAGTTAATAATGGCTGGGAGAATACTTGCCAAGAGGAATAACCGTATCGTACACTATAGTTATTCTGATTTTCCTTATTTTTATAGCTATTACTAACTTAAGTCATTTTCATTTTGTGAATTATTACATTAACACTAGGGAAACATTTTAATGGTTTGGATAAACGTTAGTCTACATTGTTTACTAGCAGGTTTTGCATATTCGATCATGGTAAACATATTAGAGCCTATGGATATAATATTTATTGGTGGTTTAAGTAAAGGGCTTAAGTTGATTCTTGTCTGAACGGTCACTTATCAGTCTGGGTCTTCCTTACTAGGGGAGTGTTGATTTTCCACTCTTCATCTTGCGAATGAACGAATTCCTCGTTATAGTTCATGTGCACTACCGCCAAAGAGGTGGCGCCCAACAGTCAAAACTCTCCTAGGTCGATCTTGAATTTAGTGCGACCGTTACCAAAAGCTCCATAAACCCGACCCTCTCCACTGCTGCAACCCGGGAATGTTATAAATAGTCACGAAGGATAACTATGCAGTCTTATCGAGGTCTTGGTAACTATGGATACGAAGGCTACCAGCCGTGCGCTGTTCTCGCGGTGTCGGTTGCGGAGTTTGACTGGCAATTGTGTTAGTGTTATCGTTTTGTCTGCTAGAGCATTGACTTACGTTATCCGCCATTTTAGATAAGGTATTTGCCGTTCGAATAGTTTGATGAAGTCTTCGCTATGAACAGTGCGAGAAGTGTAAAATCATAAAGGCTGCATCAAGTCTTAAACTCAAGGGTACGACTAGAGAGCTTTGGACTATTCGAATACAGCCCATGATTACTTTTTTTGAGACCAACGTTTATTTAAGTGACTTGGATCGTATCTCTTGAAGTGAATCACACATGTGCGTACGGGCCTATAAAATGGCCTTGCGCATCACTTAGCACGAACATTATTTCCAAGTGTTATTAAGTTCTGGATGACCAATCCATGGGGAGGAAAATAACGAAGGCTACTCACTAATTATACCAAAAATTCCTTCAAACGGTCATAAATAATGATAATCTGACATTCTTTATGACTGAAAATACTTAAGGATGTCGGAAAAATATCATGAATTCAAAAATACCGTCCCATAGAGAAAGCTTTTATTTCAAGGAGGGGGAAAAATCGCTACGCAGCATGAATTATACGAGGGTGGGCCTCCATAAAGTATTTTAAAGTTCAGTCCCATTAGTACCTAAAATAAACAATTCGTCGTTATATTTTTTTTTATATTACTATAAATTACGTAAAAAGTCATGGATGAAAGTAATTTTTCATTAAATTAATATATGTAAAGTATCCTTTTAAGATTCGTCCATGAAGAAACACGTGCTTCTCAGAAATAATGTGAAAAGGATTACACTTTTAAACTATATTTTTATACCATATTTCCTGTTAAAAGAACAACTCCGCAGTATTTGGCGAAGAAGCCAATTACTTATATCAATAAGAAGATAGCCTTCACAACACCTGTCGCCAGGACTCTATCTATTAGATTTTACACTGTTGGCGAGGGGAGAAAGATTCAAGCGGTATGTCACATATAAACCGTTTGTGCGTTATCATCCGGGATCCAAACGCCCACGCACAAGTCGCACAAGGCACACACTGGCAATCAGTCTAACACAGTAGAAAATAACTGACATTAATATAACTAGTGTGCATTAATATAAAGAATTTAATTGTAGTTTGTATTAGCGATTAACAGATGCTATTTAAATAAACCGTGTGTGAATAAACAGCCATCAACAGTTCTCTTTCTTTACATTTATCAACTATACCGTTCTAATTAGTGCTCGAACATGGAGCTATAGACAGCTGGTTAAACGGTATCTTTTCCGTACAGTGATAAGTGCTCAATCACGGAGCTATAGACAACCTAAACATCATCACAGCATTATTATATCAGGGAATTAAGCCGTAGTTTTTCAATCGACGCCCAAAGAGGGGCAATTGATTCCACAGTTTTACATTGAGAAAACCCGGCAGGGCGTTGTTTAGTAACTAATTGTGCTGAGACATGAGCCGAATCATAATGATCTAATATCCTTCTCACACAAATTCTCCAAACCCAATAAATGAAAGGCATGGAGCCGTTACGTAAATGTACGTTGTCGTCAGCTGACAGTGAAAGAAAGGAAATAACATATAATTAATGAATAACACTATTTTCACAACAGCCAAACGAGCCTTTCTCTAAATTCATATAAATAATAAGTTTATACCCCTAGTAAATAAATTCTAATCTTTTCATTGGTGTTAGCATTACAACAGATATTCAATTACTTTACGAACATTGCAATTTTATAAGAGACAAAATAATATCATGGCTTGTTTCACGCAAAGTGAAGACAACTGAATTCCTAACACGTCCTAAAGGTACGTGCACAAACGGGTTAAACGAGCTATGTTATACTACCAGAGCGAACCATCGGTAAGTGACTAACATAGTTACTAAATAAATAAGGAGATAATAGAGTTTAATTAGTTTCCCCCTAATTAACGATAATAGAACCTGGATAAAAACCACCCATAATTTATCTTTACCAACAGGTAAATAAGGTAACTAAAGAATACCCTCACACACTATCCTGAGTGAATAACAGAGCTAATAATACGTAAAAGCAAACAAATGAAGTTATATATTTATTCGTAAATAAAACTAGAATTAAGAATTTCACACAGAACAATTCACTTGAAACAATAGCATCTTATAAGATAAATATAATATAGCCAAATAATTAACAAACCGTCAAAATAAAATAAAAGGGGGATTGGGGATGGGCTGGTGAGGAATTTGAAATTTTATTTAATTTATCGAAACATTTACATTTCAGCATAAAAGAAAATGCAAATTTGCTAGGTTGGTAAGATTTGTCCAAAATAATAAATTTAATATAAATTGATTTGCGGTACTTAAAAATAATAAAAAATTATTCTTAAATAATAAAATAGAGTTATTAAATAACTCTCTTATTATACTGGCCTGCTGATGAGCTGTAGATAAGTGTTTGAGCACCAGTATGTTCAACTGAGGGACAATTACTGTTCATGCACACCCAAAATATATTTTAACACTAATAAACAAGTTTGTCATTATTTAAGACACATTTATATTAACAAATTATAAACGTTTATATAATAAGTAAATAGGTAAGGACTAAGGTCGATGCTGAATCTTTTATAAAGTATATTATGCTGAATTTTAAATTACATTTACCAGATTTCTATGTAAATATGTTAAAAGTTTATGGACTACCATTTCACAAATCATACAAATAAGTCCTAAAGTTAAACCTACTAGGAGGATATAAAAAGGAGACTGCACATGGCCCATATTAAGTGACTTACGTACCACAGATTTATCCCTAATTATAGCAGACAACGTCACTTCATATTCATCATCCTGTAGCCATTTCATTGGAAAACCCATTTCAACCAAACGTCTGATGTTAATGTTTATCCTGTCTTGAAGAGGTGAGACAAAGGGGAAGTGAA
>CABEEJ010001451.1:3544-44834 GCA_901482245.1 Timema douglasi
GGGGGGGGGGGAGAGGGGGGTGTTTGAACAGGGAATGGCGGGATAGGTTTTACTACAGTGACAGGCCAGGAGTTACAAACCATCTTCTTTGATGCGCATGCACTGCACCTGGTTCGATACCCGGACACAGGACACAGCTTAATATGTACTATCATATAAAAATGTGTGTATATAAGAAATGGGCCCTAGAATCTTTTTTTTTTCAATTTTTCAAGTGAAATTTGTTTCAGAGCTCCAATATTGCTGGTTCATTAGGCCATATATATGACCTTTTTATCACCGCGTCTTACTATACCGTTCGGGTTATACGCCCTTACGCTAATGTGTAATGGTAAGGTGATTGTGAGATAAAATGGAGAACCTACAGTTTAACGTGGAATCCGAACCACGGTGGAAACCTGGCATTCCACACATTCACAAGTTGTAATTCTATTCTTATTAAGGTGAGATGCAAACGAACGCCTGTATTTTTGCATTTTTTTTTAATTTTACACAGTGAATAAATATTGAGCTTAGTTCTATTTTCTACATTAACAATGTCAAAAGTTTTTTTTTAATATTTGTCATAGCCATACTGGCATTTGGTGAGAACCTTTTCTATTCATTTAAAAAGTTTTATCATCAAATGCCATGACATATATTCAAGAACTGATGAGATTACTATTTGTAGGAAATTGAACCAAACTTATCTAATGAATCACTATTTTATTATCTTGTTTTAAAATTTGCAAAAGTACTCATCTCATATTTCCTCTAATTCCAGCTTAAGACCGCGCTTTATTTTCATATTTAATTCGATTGGAAGCTATTTGAAACAATTTTTACTAATTGACTATGCACAATATTTGCTTCAATATTTTAGTGTTTATAAAGTTACGTTAAAATGTATAATAATTCTAATATTCTGTAAAAAAATAAAATAGTATTGAGATTAAATTTGCTCTTTTTGAAACGCAATTTTTGGTATTTTATTTAAATTCAATTGTTTAGTTTTATTATTAATCAAGGGTATCTCTTTAACAAACAGGGTCACCGACAAAAAAAAAAAAATCAAACTTGGCGATATCTAGACCTTTGTCCGGGTGTCCATCAATGCAGAGAGAAATCGACTTTAATTGCTGGTTTTAGTATTAGGCCTACTTAGTGCAATATTCTAGAACTATTTTTTTTATCCTTTATCGTAGCTATCCAACCTCCCGCGAATTTTTGTTTACGTTATTAAATCGTTTGTGTCCTTGATATAGGTGTGTACTATCTTATCAAGCTCGTGAGGAGGCATTGCCGCCATGTGATTTGTGACACCGCCTCCCTTCCCTCCCCACATTCTTCACAGACCATAGACCTGGCCGGAGCTCCAGTGAATCACTAAACGAAGCGTTGTTGAACATCGTCGAGCGCTGACATTTCCCTGTCCCCAGCTGTACTACTCAGTAGCCAGTTCCGCATGGTCGACTGACCAAAGCATGCACCTCGGAAAAATGCACTCTCACAATAAACAGTCTCAACAACAACAAAAGAGAGAGAGAAAAAAATATTATACTCCCTATTTTTTTGTATCTTTCTCGTGGAGAGGGCAAGGAAAGGAACAGACAAAAGAACACACTCAGAAAACCTAATTTATATTCAACCCGTAGGGTTGGAAAAAAAGGGTGAGGCGTAGGATAAAGTTAGTAGCCAAGAGAACGGCGGCCCGAGGCAAGACTTGATAATCATATGGGGTGGGTGGGAGGGGGAGAGGAGAGAAGGCCGGAGAAGGTCTTGACGAATCAGACGTCCCGAGTCCTGATATAGATGGAAATGAGCTGGAAGATGTTCTCCTCGCCTTGAAATACCGGACTACCTGGATCCCTTACAAAGACCATCATTGTTTGCAAGAACACAAAGGAATGTGCTGCAACAAACGGACTTTCAGTTCAACGTGAAAAGAACCTTAGCTGACACCTCAATCAGTTTTATTTCATTTTTTAGCCGCGTCCTGCTAACCGTCCAGGTTTCCGATCACATGGTATGGATTAGTAAGGTAGAAGTTATTATTATGTCAACTCTTTTATTAGGTAATGTAAAACAATTCACAATTAAATGAGGGGGGGGGGGGCAATTNCTTAAAACAAAATATACGCAGAGACAATATATAGATAATTTATTAGGCAGAATTAATAAAAAATATTAGCAGACAAGATAGCAGCAATAGACTAATTCAAAAGTATTATAGACTAACATAAAGTCTGAAAATACACAACATAACTTTGGAAGCAGGAACTTTACAATAATACAAGATAAATAATGTTATCACAAAAAGTCCTCACAGGGACAATTTTAGAGAACAACAACAAGTGTTATTATAGAACTTTTCTCGGCAAGTAATTATGATGTTTACATTTTACATGTACAAGTAGATTATGAATAAAAAAACTTGTTTGAACATGAAATAATAGATGGCTACTATTTGAGTGTCTGAAAGAACTTGTCAGTCTAAAATCCACAAAGTTATCACGGTACCATGACAAGCAAATTGTGAAGCCACTTTCAGTGTCCGAAAAGCGGCCAAAAAACGGTCAGTCTTCCCCCGGCGATTGGCCAGTGCGTGCTGCTCCTCTTGGCTACTCAAGCAAGTCTTGGAATGACTGTCGATAACTCAACTCCATTGATTTTTTTCTTACTCCACCGTTTGTATAAAACATTTAACATGAAGTGGGTACTGAAGTGGTCAGAAACGGTCAGGCGCTGCTGGCCCCTTACAGATTCAGTTAGAGAGGAACTTTTTTGACAGTTACTCAAGTTACTAAAACGATTATCATACATTTATAAGCCCATTCAAGTGATCTGTAAAGGCATGGCTACACGAGCCGTACCGCGTTTTCTAGCAATTTTTATGTTATTTATAGACCGAGTTCTACAACAAAATAAGTTTTTATTTTTATTTTTACTTTTACTTACATAGGTTTTCACCCATTTGCATAAAATTAAGTTAGCTATTAATTAAGAAGAATGTTTGTTGTTCAATAAGTTGTTGTATATAATATTGTTTATCTTGCACGTAATGTTGTAAACAATGACTACAGCGTCACACGTGACACGGCTGTGAAAGAAACGCAGTTCGGAAGCTCCCGAACATTTATTTCCGGTGGTAGGTGTCTACACGGTCCGCACCGAGCAATGCTCTCTCGACGATTCGTCCGCGCCGCTGCGGTGCGGCTCCGTCGTAGTCGGTCCTTAACGGTCACTTTTGATAGATAGTATTATTTCATAGGAATTGATACTAACTAATTATGGCCTTTAGTAACTCAAAAGTTCATGGCTACCAGAACGTTAGCTCACCCTTAAGCACTATCCTGAGACACTTTCATCGCCTAACTTGACACCCAACCTCCCTCAAATCAATCCAAAAGGGGGAGGACTTCTATTTACTATAATGATAGCAATAGTTCTCTTTCAAACCAAATTTAATTCCTCTTTGTTGAGAGTTTGCCATGGGGCGCAAACTAACACATACCATCTTAGCAAACACTTTTTATTGTTCAGAGTTGAAGAAAAACACTAAACAAATTATTCCTTGATAACATAAATATTTAGAGATATCTGATTAATTGTTGTACTACAGAGGGTGGTATAGTTAGTTCTAGATAAGCCATTATCCAGCTTTCAAGTGGACAGCCCTGAACGCTTTTTTGTTTTCATTTATTTATTCTATGATAATAGTGACGAGTCGACTGAGAAATATTTGGAGACCAATCATATGAGCTGCACCGGTGGGTATTCAGAAAAAATGCGCCAGTCTTGTTTAGTCTAGTTTGCCGGTGACATACGGCCAGGTAGTCCTCCCCCCCTACCCCCGAAAATGTCCTCCCTACTCCGTTAGTGTTAAGGCGGAAATGTAGGGAAAGCGAGTTAAAGTCATTGTTGTTGCAGTTTTTATAGCAAATCTTTTTTCTGATCAAAATAAATAAAATCTTTATTCAGTACAAACAGAGTTTACTTTTCTTCACATGGTGATATCAACAGCTGTTGAATATCTGTAATAAATATGGTGAACTAGAAGAGAAACCTATAAAATTAAGTGGAAAAGTTGTAATTAAATTCCAGGACTGCCTTGATGAATATTCAACAAATGTTGAGGTCACCATGCGAAGAAAGTTAAACTAAATGTTTCTACTGGAGAAATATTGTATTTACTTTAACCGAAAAAATGTGTTTTGATACAACACATCTGCAAAAACACTCCCTTTTTCTCACGTCCCCTAAAGCCCCACCTTAAGACGCGGTTGCACATAAAATATATATTGTAAAAACCTTGTAAACAGATCAACGTTGCCTGGATCTTGCCTGCATAGGGTCGGTTGATGCAACCCACCATTTCCAAGACGTGATGGGATATGTTGGGCGTGTGTTGTTAGCTAAACAAATAGTCCCGAATAGTCCGCTTATCAGCTCGAGACAAACACGAGTCCACAATATAGCAACGGTAAATATAAAACTGTACGCGTGGTTCAACTTCAAATTTACCCACACCACTTTTATTTTTTTTACTTTAGAAGACTAAACGAAGTAGGCCTATAATATTAACATCGAGCATCGAACTAATGCGTGCTGCGACTTGCTATCTTTTTAGTTTATTAGCATATTTTAATAATGATATAAGGATAAGAAAGGTATAATTTAGGGAAAGTGTACCCAAATTCGCGTGAAGAGTGAGAGACCCTTTAGAGAGAGAAAATTCACCAACTGGGGCTGGAACCCTACTCCACCCGATCATCTTCAACCTGTCCTAGACTAGTCGATACACACGTCTTTGTCCACGCGCTCATGTGGATAGTTATTCATAATGCTGTTTTTAACAAAGTGGGTTGTTTGCTCTTGCAATCGCACTCATCGTGAAGATTAAATCTGTCCTGAGCGGGATTTGAATAAAGGTATATTATATTGCTGATACTTATTTTAAACGTGATGTATCTATCAACGAAATCTTGTAAATGTTAGTAAATGGATGATTATAGAGGTCAAAATAGTTCTCATTAATATAGCACCGCTGTTACACCCTTCTTTCAGGATGATATCCAGGCAGATTCAAGGTCACGATACGGGGTGTTACCTACGAGCACCTTGTATAGCACCCTACAGATTAAAAAAAAAACTTGATTTACTTTCATTTTATATTTTCTAAAGGTATTAAACTTTTTAAGTGCAGTTTTTGAAGAAAAATATTACATCAGAACAATACTAAAGAGAATTAACTCAAGAAGTCGTCGTCCCCCCCCCCCCCACCAATAACCTCTAACTTGGTTAAGTAATACACCTCCCTCAATTTTCTGTAGTCTTTATTAGTTCATTGAATTATTATTATTTAGCACCGCGTCTTACTACCCGTTCGGGCTATACGCTTTAAGTACTAATTACGCTAATAGATTAGGAATTGGGAAGGTTGAATTAGAGGAAGTGAACCCGTATTTGCGTGGAGGGAGAGTGTAAAACAATTTAGGAACACCCCTTCACCCCCAAGTTCACCCGAACGAGATTCGAACCTCGATCTCCCCCATCCTCAGCAGTCGAGCTCAACACGACTAGCGCGTTAGCCAACTACGCCACCGATGCAGGCGGAGTTCATTGAAAACACTGACATTTATATCACAAGACCTGATGTATGAAAATGTGAGAGTAGGGAGGCTCCTACATCTTGTAACTTTTTCTAGCTAGCTATGTCCATTCGTAATATAATTGAGGTATAGGAAAGTACATTTTTGACAGTTACAAAAGTTACTATAAAACTTTATTAAATTAATAAGTCAAGTCACATGATCTACAGACATCACTTTTGATAGATATTATCACTACTTATAAAATAATACTAATAATCAAGTAGAATGTTATCAATATTGACGGCAAAAATTATGTTTATGTTATCCGAAATATGTCACAAATCTCCATTCATCATTTATAAATACAGTGTAATTAACATTTTCAAACACTTTCTTTTTCTTTGAGACAAACAATTTCTTTTGATAAATTAAAAGTAATAAAATTGTTGTCATAGCATTAGGTCTATGTGAAATTAATTAAATAAACAGATATGCATAAGTGCTGCTTCTTTTCATTTCATGGACTTACACAAAGCGTCCCGTTTCAAATCCAGGTATTACCAAGGTCACTTATTTTCGCTGGTAAAAATCGTCCGCACCCAAGGTAACTGATGAGATAAGTTACCGGTAGTCTAGATAAAAGAAACAAATACTCATCTAATTGAATTGACCTTGTGATTTGCTTGCTGATAAGGTTATTTTTACAAATGGGTGTAGTTTAGTCCATAAATTAGTTATATAACTATCTTACAAATATATTATTTTTGTGCCCCGTGCCTCTCGCTCTCCTTGTAAATGCAGTGACTACCCCACCTAATTTTACCCTACTCATCCTTACCATACGTCCGGACTATCCATTTACTAATATGGTAAGGATGAGTAGGGTAAAATTAGGAGGTGTAGTCACTGCATTTACATGGAGAGCGAGAGTAAAACACTATTTAGCATCTCAGTAAATATGTTCGGGACTAAACGAGATTGACGACCTTCTCCACGTACTGACCAACGCAGTCATTTTACAAATATCACTTCATGAATACTTTTTGCCATTAGAATCTTGTGTGTGTGTGTGTGTGTGTGTGTGTGTGTGTGTGTATATATATATATGAGAGAGAGTACCACGTTTTACTACCGGTTTGGATTAGACGCTTATGTACTAATTATTATTATATGTTAGAGATGAGAAAGTGTACCCACATTTGCGTGGAGGGGAGTGAAATACCAGTCAGGGGAAATCCCCCTTAGTAGACCCAACCGGGATCGAACCCCGATCTCCCCGTCACCAGCAGTCTAGCCTATTGCGAGAGAGTGACGTCTCATGCGACCACCGAAGCGGGTTTCTTGTTAGTATTTATTTATAGGCCTACTCTAATAAGAAACTTACCCTTGAGATGTTACCATAGGTTGGAGGGAAAATTGCACGCACCAAATTTAAGAACACCCCTACCACCACCCCCACCCATTAAATATGTGTTTACTCCAAATGTAAGTACAATCTAATGTTGTGTTTTGTTCAAACGCAACGTCAGAAGGGCCGATGTTTCTATCAAAGGTAGAATTATTTTTTTATTTGATAGTGACCTCCGTGGGTTGATTCCGCCTCAATGGAATCGGTGGCGGAAATTGGCTGGTGAGCCAGTGGAGGCCCGCCCACCATTTCCCCCGCCGATCCAGGTACAGACAAACGCACAAAACGTGATAGAGCTCCAAACATCAGACTGGGCCTGGAGGGAGATCGGTCTTGGCCGGAGTCAATGGCTTGTGCGGGATTGGGTGCTAGCGGCAAGGGGGCCTCAAATCTACAAGGAGGGCTTAGGATTTTGGTAAGAGGAAACTTTCAAAAAATGCAAACATATATATATCTACGGTCAGAATTGATATTATCTTAATATAGATAGATTTTTAGCACCGCGTCTTACTACCCGTTCGGGTTATACGCTTACTCTAATGGATTAGGAATTGGTAAGGTTGAATTAGAGGAAGTGAACCCGCATTGGCGTGGAGGAAGAGTGGAAAACCATTTAGGAACCCCCACCCAGTTCACCCGACCGAGATTCGAACCTCGATCTCCCCGTCCTCAGCAGTTGAGCTCAACATGACAAGCGTGTTAGCCAACTACGCCACCGAGGCGGGTATCTTAATATAGTATTAGTGTTATTTTATAGGTGTTAATAATAGCAATCAAAAGTGAGAGCTTCAAATCATACGACTTTACGTATGAATACGTGAAAATAGATTTAATAGCTTAGTAGTTGTCATGAAAATTGGATTGTACCCCTTTTCCCCCCACCCAAATTCGGGTACACGTTCTCATCCTTGCGTCATTAGTGTAAATATGTAGATGGCCCGTGTGGGTAGTATGATGCAGTGCAGCACGCTTCGGTGATCGAATGGTTTGAGGTGCGACTGACGATTTACTGGACCGCCGATTACAGGGCGATCATAGCACCGGTCGTGTGTATTGTTTTTTTTTAATGTGTTTCTATTCTCTTTCTCTCCCTACGCATATGGTGGTACACTTCATTTAAAGTCAACTTTCGTAATCCTGAATAGATTAACGTAATTAGTAGGCTATGCGTAATTCAAACGGATAGTGAGATGTTGTGCGAAAAAACAAACTGCAACGCACGAAAAATCTATTCCGCTTCCAAAACATATTTTAGGCAAATTGTTTGAATTAGTGTTAGTTAATAATGTTGTTTAGAAAATTTACATTACTATCATAATCAAGTGTGCTCATCAATCCGCAAAGTACGAAGCTGGTGTTTTACTCTGAGCTCAAACGACTTGCGGGCTCGTAAACGCATTCTGCGTCCAATTATCAATGACATCCCTCAATTATAGCACTTACTGACAAGACGTATATTAATCACTACTTGTGAATGTGTGAAATGCCAGGCCTCCACCGTGGTTCGGATTCCACGTTAAACTGTAGGTCCTCCATTTCATCTCGCAATCACCCTACCATTACACAATTAGCGTAAGTGCGTATAACCCGAACGGTTAGCAAGACGTGGTGCTAATAATAATAATAATAATAATAATAATAATAATGCTCTTATATTTTAGAAATGCAATATGGAAATTTAATTGATCTAGATAGGCTACCTAGTTATTTATATTATATATATATATATATATTCTAAATTTAATTCAAAATTAAATATCTTTCCCATTATTTTAAAAATAATTTTGAAAATTTAACGTGGGTAAATTCTCGATGTTAAAGATTATTATTTTTTTCAAGCACGTCTTACTACCCACTCGGGCTATCCACATACGTAGTAATTACGGTAATGTGCTAGGGATGAGGAAGGTTACATTTATAGGGGAAAAAAGCGTACACACATTTGCGTGGAGGGCGAGTGGAAAACCACCTTAAGTACACCCAACCAGGATTCGAACCCCGATCTCCCAGTCATCGACAATCCTGTCTATTTCTACAGTGACTTCTTAGATGAGATCACCAACGTGGCTAGTTCAATTTGAAAATCTCTTGGGGATCATTGACGAAAGGAACCGTTTCGCGTTTTAAATAGTATCTAAATAGGTCCTCCCAGTTTTCATGCGGTTGAGTGTGTGTGTGTGTGTGTGTGTGTGTGTGTGTGTGTGTGTGTGTGTGCGCGCGCGCGCTCCTCTGATCGGTGGGTGCGGTGTTGGTGGCATCGCTGACAGGAGTACACGTGAGAACTACAATGGTGCAGACTCCCCGACGCTGAAACGCTCCAACCTGTCAGTCAGTGTGACAAGGTGAAAACGAGGCCACACACATTTTATACCCGCGAGTAGACTCTTTATAAATAATGTTCGATCAGATCAACACAAGATAGGCCTATGAGTGCACAGTCGGACCTAAAACACAAGCTTCGAACAGAGCTCGTTCAGAAAGGGCGGATCCATCCGCGCGGTATCGAGTTGTATTGAGCTTCATACATCCGTTCACACGAGGCGGAGCGGTGCAACCGTCCGAGCGTGGTGCAGAATATGTCCGAAAGCGTGATCGAGGTTCGGGGGAAATTAAAGCAGTCCTGGGGAAATTTGGGGCAGGGAAAAGTCCAACAATTTAGTTGACGTTTTTCGTACATTCTGGTTCTGATATGGTAGTTTCATTTGTATGAAAATCTAAGGCCGATGACACTCAACACCCACACTATCATTATGTACCATAGTGAGGCAGCGTCGGTGTAAGCACAAATAGTTGCAGTGTCTAGGGGCTAATATAAACTGTCAGAGCTTTAGATAAGAAGTCAGAGGTTGAGATAGGGGCAAATGAAAAATCTAATAATTCAACCTGGGTAAAGGTGTGATTGAGTGATGAGTCATCAGTCACCTACCCTACCGCGGGTGTTTGGCAGCTATGGCGGGCAGGCGGGAGAGGGTAGGGAAGGGTGAGCAATATTTTGTTTTAGTTTGTATTCATTCACCCTTATATCGCAGACTAATTACACGGTGATGAGTGCACAGTTTATTCAAACTCATGACATGTGTATTGTAATAATTGTGTAGCCACGAAATTGTTGTATTTAGTGGACCTATTAGGATTTGTACATTGTACAATAGATAAATGTTTATACAAAAAAATGAGATGGTTTAGCTAAACAAATATTTATTATGACAGCTGTGCTTATTGTGAATGGCATGGCAGACGTGATAAACTTGGCTATCACGTATCTAATAAACATCCCCAAGAAAACCAAGAAGTAAGGATCAAGGAATTATTGCAAGTTTTGTAAAACGTAAATTATGTGATCAGGAAAAACTAAAGTAGTCGCAAATAGAGATAGTATTTCCCCTAATGTGGTTGATAGTGATAGATAGATCTTGCAGTAGTGGCGGGTCTACGAAAAAACTAAATCAAATATTCAATGTTTTATTTTGAGTGCTTTGACTTTCGAGGATTTTTTTTTTTTAAGAAAAGGTTGCTTTGGGGAAATATTAGAGCTCTGAACATATTCTGCACCCCTGCGAGTGGTCTCCGCTGACCGACCGCCAGAGACTCAATACCGCGCGGCTCGAGCTCTATGAATTTCAATGAGAACGTTCAGTTGACGAGCGGATTAGGTGCGGTTTGTACGTAGGCAGAGAAGTCAATTATGGAGCGTTTCAATACAGAACTTTTTGCTGATGAAGTGGAGAAAAGGCCTGCCATATGGGACATGGAATGTGAAAGATTTTTTTTAACTAGCTTGGACGGAATTGATAGAATTATTCGCTGACGCTGAGGATTCATTGTACAAAAAGAACGTACTTGGTAGAATTGCTCTTGATTAAAGATATTTATTATTAGCTATTATCAGAGATATTTATATTATATAAAAACAGTAGGCCGGCGACCATCCGGCCCTCTGTACTATTGGTACTATAAATGTCAAGGTTTTAGTTTTGTAAATATTTAAGATATTTTATTTAAAGTTTCTTTTATATTCCGCGATATCTGAACAGCTACCAATTTCCGCGCGGATCAAACCGCACGAACGAACCCAACCCTCCTAAACTTAAGTCTTATAGTTGCTGAGAGACGGGTGCTCTTGTTAAACAAATTCAAGGAAGTAAATAATAATAATAGTAGCATGCGTTTCCTTAACAAAAGTGTAAACTAACATACGAATATAAAAAAAATAGCTGTACACTATTCTGAATGTAGAAACCTGTTTCATCTTACGAGATATCCAAATATTTACACTAGTGGAGTAGGTTTGATCAAGTGTGCCCACATCTGTGTGGGAAATTATCTATGACAGCGATTTTCAACCATTTTAAACTCACGGCACACTGAACAAGGCGCTAAAAACTGTCAAAGCACATCATCAGTTTTTTTAGAGAGAGATTTTACCATTAAATAAAAAGAGTATTAATATTGTGTTTAAAAGTTCAGTAACTAAAGTTTTGATAATTATTGTGATATTAAAAAAAAAGTTGATTCATGTACAAGATTTATTTTTACTCCTCAAATTTGTTCTCAATTTCGTGGCACACCTGCTGATCCATCGCGGCACACCAGTTTAAGAACACTGATCTAGGAGATCGAACATTAACTGTGATCTCAAAAAGTGTGATTTCACCACGTGATAATGTGGTATATATTCGCCTTTTTTTAAAAAAAAATATAATAAACTTGAAAATGTGTAATGTCCCTATTAGAGGGAATGTTGATGCCTTTCCCCTCCATTATTTGAACCATATTTGGAAATAGCGAGCCCCTTTCTTAAGCTATAGCTACACGGTCCGCACCACACCGCGCAAGTGTGGAGCAAAGATCTCTCGACGGTGCGGTACGGGCTCGTGTAGCCGGTCCTTTAGATAGCTCGGGATTTCTGGAGGTCTGAGACGTGTCTCGGTGATCATGTGTATTTTTTCAACAGTAGACGTCTATCTCCACGTCCACACGTCGCTGGTAACAATGACACTACACGGTGACCTTGCAGCTGAACAGGCAGGTTGTCGGGGAAGGAAGAGAACTAACTTTCCAAGGATCCTACTGGAGAGAGAATGTTCCTAACGACTAGAGCAAACACACTGGCCTCTCCTCTCATCCTCCCTGGACAGTCTGGCGCGCACAAACATGGACCCGAACACGGGAGTAGCAAGGTGAACACAAACATGAACCCGAACACGAGAGTAGCAAGGTGAACACAAACATGGACCCAAACACGGGAGTAGCAAGGTGAACACAAACATGGACCCAAACACGGGAGTAGCAAGGTGAACACAAACATGGACCCGAACACGGGAGTAGCAAGGTGAACACAAACATGAACCCGAACACGGGAGTAGCAAGGTGAACACAAACATGAACCCGAACACGAGAGTAGCAAGGTGAACACAAACATGGACCCGAACACGGGAGTAGCAAGGTGAACACAAACATGGACCCGAACACGGGAGTAGCAAGGTGAACACAAACTTGGACCCGAACACGGGAGTAGCAAGGTGAACACAACCCATATATCCCAACATGGATTTGGTGGGAAGTATGTGAGCTGTGTTTCGAGTCCCGTGACATGTCGTGAAGTTCTGCCAGGGTACGCAAAGCTAAAGTCCGTTCAGCGTAGGAATTGTTTTTTGGAAGGCCTTTTTCCCTATCAGAAATCTATTATATAGTAGGATATCAGTAGGAAAAAAGGCCTTTCAGAGAGTAATTCCTACCGTGAATTGAGCATATAATGGATTAAATACCAAGCTTTATATAGTTAAGTATAGTTATAGACGCAACTAAATATCACATTCTTTAAAGTGAAAAATTACTCTTCTTAGAAATATGAATGAATAATGACCTTGGGCATGGGACGACTGCTGGATATTTCAGCTGGCATACCAAGCCAAAGGTCCCGGGTTCGATTCCCGTGTTCAGGTGTAATTTTTCAATCTAAAGAATTTTAGCAAAGTAAGTATAAACTGTGCTTGTGATATTCTAAGATACTCATAGATGATATATAAATGAGATTTCACTCTCATGTGAGACATGTATTGTTGGTCAATTGGGGTGCAAAATGGTGTGAACATATCACAAGCATAGTCTTAGCAATCCCCGCTTACATTGGCCAACACTCCCCACCACGCCACTGAATTTTGACTCATTTCTGGACACAACACTCCAATCAGCCCCACGGCCAAAGGCGTCAGACGCGCGATTGAGTGAATTGCATGTAACGGGGAAATCGAGGTTCGATTCTCAACCTGGGATATTGCGTTTGGTTTTCCTCTAAACAGTCTTATTCATCCTTACCTCTTTAGACTAAACAAATTAGTATTGAAAGTGATTATTTAAAACAATAAAAAGCTTCAAACAAACCCCCCCTCCCTTAATTTGTCAGGTCAAGACCTTGAATATGGTTATGTTTTAAAGAAAGGGATGTAATAAAAGTCCACTTTTTTTTTATAGAAAATAATTTTTTGGTCAAAATAAATGTATAATTATTATCCAGTAAAAACTAAAGAGTTTAATTTTCTTCATACGGTAATCTAAACAGTTCTTGAATATATATCAAAGGTGTCCTGAAATTTTCTCTTTATTTAAAAAATATATCATCATCTAATCGCTATGCTCTTAACAGATAATTTAAACAACGGTTGATATCACCACGTAAAGAAAATTAAACCCTATGTTTATATTGGGGCAGTATTTGATTTATTTTATTCAAAAAAGTTTTGATATAAAAACTAACACTGCCCTTAGCTCATGTTCTCTACACTCCCACCTTAAGGAGTCGCGCACTTCGGGCAGTGAACCAAGAACCTCCAAGTAAATAATCCAGAATCCTGGCCAAGATGAAATAAAGGTGCGATGGCAGGCAAGGGGTCACGAATTTCAAACTATCGGGGCGGTCCCGGGTGTTAAGAATAAATAGTACACAATAATATAATGGGGCAACAATGCTGACTTGTACTGACACTTGGAGGATTATTATTATTAGCACCGCGTATTACTACCCGCTCGGGTTATACGCACTTACGCTAATGTGTAGTGGTAGGGTGATTGTGAGATGAAATGGAGGACCTACAGTTTAACGTGGAATCCGAACCACGGTGGAGGCCTGGCATTACCCACATTCACAATATGTCTTGTCAGAGGTGAAGGAAGGGTTTGGTAATCAGATAAATCTGTGCCGGGACCAAGGATTGAACCCCGGCCGCCAGCACAGAAGACTGACACCTTACCCCTAGACCGCCAGGTCACCCACCACTTGGAGGAGAGAATGTAAAATCGATAGAGGGGAAAACCATTTAAGAGAAACCACCCTCATTATACCCAACCGGTATCGAACCATCATCTCTCCATTAGCAGCAGTCTTGTCCAACAATAAAGTGACGCCTTAAGCCATGCGATCACTAAAGTGGGCTTCGTATAATCCAAATGGTACTGTTACGTAGTTAAAAAATATATTTGGTGACCTTACTGTAGTTTACGCTTAGGGGAACCGACTATACCTTTTTTTAAAGGTTTGAATACCTTCTCACTTGTTATGATACCTGGGCTGACTATCTCTGAACAGGGAGCACGTAACTAACATTTACTTGAGAGCAAGAAGTCCACTGTAAAAAACACAAGGCAGCTTGGTCAGTTTATTTTGTCATTTATCTCGTCGGGAAGGGGAAAAAGACGCACATATTTTCACGAAAACATGTAACAAAGTGAATTTAACCTGAGATTTAAAACGTCTAAGTCCTTTTTTTGTGGGATTGCGTTGCAAGTACATTACATCCATGTCACTTATGTTTGTAGGAGTTACTTTACTGGTATCACATTCTCTAATCTCTACCTAGACTTCTATATTATAGAAAAAAATATCCTACGAGCATACTTTCACAAAGGTAACGCCGTACTGCAGAAATAACTGCGTTGCCATTTATTCTGGAAACAAGTCATCAGAAGAAGGGAGTTATAAAATTGAGACAGTATGTTAATTAATGAAAGGTAATAAATACAGTGTTAAATTTAACTAATAATACTCTAGTTTCAGCTATGTAGGCCTCTTATTTATGTATCAAATAATTGATTTAACTCATAAGTTATCTAAACATAATAAAACATTTTCCAGGATGAGGCGAACGCATTATGAACGTGCCCATACACATACATATTAAGGCAAAGCTCATATGCCTCTTTTTATACCTCATGATTTACTAACAAGAATCTGATCCTATCTTAGTGCACGACGTGAACCAGGCATACCCCGCCCGTAAAGCGCATTACCTCAACTTAAATTTCTTCCCTCGAATGTTTACACAGAATCATCATCCTTCCGTCATCTGATATTGATTTTTTAGACTTATCCACAAGATTCCTCTTTAATTACGACAAGCTGATTACGCACGGTGAAAACAAAATCTAATTTTAAACGAAATTAAAAGTGTCACTTATGAGATAAAGAGATATGGGAGTCTACAAGATGGTAGAATAGTTGTGTTTTGTGGAACGCTTCATTGCCAATACTTGGGAGGTAAAAGAGGTCAAAATAAGAAATAGTTATTTTTTAAGAGAATGGTTTAGAATTTAAAGTCTGTTAACGGTAGGAATTGTTTTCTGAAAGGCCCTTTTCCCTACCAGAAATCTATTCTATAGTAGGATATTTGTAGGAAAAAAGACCTTTCAGAGAGTATTTCCTACCGTGAATGGAGTATACTTTGGGAAAAGACGGAAAATAGCGAATACGTTATCGATAGTTAATTATTTTTATCCTGCTACTTAAAAGTGGTAGGTGACAACCCTTCAAAAAGTCGTTTTGTTAATAAATGAAAGGTAATGAATGATTTGTAACTAAATATAATAAGTTCTATCACTTACATGTGAATAAGTACAGTTGTCGCTTTATTGAAGTGTCATTGAGTTCGCTTCATAATAAAGTGATAAGCTACTACCTTATATAAACACACATTATATTTGACATTATTTAGATTTGTATAGCTTTGTATAGGCCTATAATGGGCTAGACAAAAAAAGTTATTTCAATTTGAACAAATCGGTTAAATGAACACCTCCTCGGTCCCGGCAAAGATTTATCTGATTACCAAACCCTTCCTTCACCTCTGACAAGACATCTTGTGAATGTGGGGAATGACAAGCCTCCACCGTGGTTCGGATTCCACGTTAAACTGTAGGTCCTTCATTTCATCTCACAATCACCCTACCATGACACATTAGCGTAAGTGCGTATAACCCGAACGGGTAGTAAGACGCGGTGCTAATAATAATAATAATAATAATAATAATAATAATAATAATAATAATAATAATAATAAATGAACACCGATTATTTAAACAAAATGTGATATATATGTATTGGCTAGTTATTTCCTTCTAGAAGGAAATCCTCTCCAGAGCAAAAAGATAACTTCAAATAAACAACAACAAAAAACCTCAAGTCAGGTTACTTCGAAGCTAAAAAGCTACTCAGACCAGTCTGTTACCGAAGTGACTTCTCAAATTTCAAGCTCAGAGTTCACACAAGACGCAACATACATCCATCGAAAGAAATTAAGACTGCAACATAATTTGGCGGTGAGTTACCTTGTGCCGAGAAGTAGTTGCCGCGCCATCAGTGTAAGAAGCAAAAAAAAANAAAAAAAAAAAAACTAGCAACAAAATGTTAATAGGTTTCTATGCAGGCGCCCCAATCAGCTTCTCGTCAGAGACGTCAGAACCAATCAACTACCTGACACTAGCTCTCATCCATGAACCTCGTCAATCTTCATTCGCTAATACAAACACTATCCGAAACTTGAAACTGGTGAACAAATAAGGTACACCAATCATTGTTTAAGGGAAAAAACATCAACAAAGAACAGATATTTAACTTCTTTATATACTACCCATGAAATGTTCGCGCTCTATCTACGTTTAAAACCACGTGAACCCAGTAACTCACTCATACAACATTTTCAAGTACTTCCAAATGGTCAATACTTAGTTTAAGGCTGTATATCCATAGTCATAGTTTCAAGAGTCAACCAATCTGCCAATGTACGAATAACAAGCAGTTCTGGTCGGATGGGGGATCGGCTCAAGTCCGAATATCACCTATAAATACGGTCCTTCAAGAGTCTTGAAAACAGATGCACATCAACAATAAAAAATAATAATTTTTAATTAATACTTTTTGACTAATAAAATAGAAAAAAAAGTTATGATTTTATCGTAAATAAGTACCTTTACCACAAAACTATAAAGTGTTCCAAGAAATGTTTCTTTGATCAAACTTTACCAAGATACAAAAAAATATATATATACAAGAATATAAATTATTTAGAACTTAAGAATCGACTAGAAGAAAATAATATTAATAAGTGTGCTCTCGCGGTACGGTATATTTATCTATCCCTTACGCTCGCCACATTTTTGAAGATATAAACTACAAGATTTGGAAATTGGGATTCGTAAATAAATTGAAGAATTTTTTAAAAATGTAAGTTCGACCAAGTATATCTAAAACATAAGTAAACCCATATTTGGAATATCCATGATTGTGTTTCATATAAATCAATCATCAAACCCCTAACAGTTTATGATTCAGCGTAGTTTAAGAGGACTATGCTCTATTCTCACAGAGCCCACTTCCTCCCATGTGCGTCAATGAAATGAGTTCAACTGTGGTCATTTGTCGCCTGACCACATTAAAGTTTAAATTTTCTAAAAGAGAAGCATTACATATCTACAAAATTTGGCATCGATTAAACTTAATCTTGATGTCAAAAAAGGTAAAAGTACATCACGTGAAGTTGTCCGTTGGTCTGCAAGGTGTGTGTGTATGTGTATGTTGTGTGTATGTGTATGTGTGTGTATATATATATACACATACACACACACAAAATCTACAGGCAGAAAATTGCAATAAATATATCCAAATCTTTTTGTATTAGCTTCTCCCATTTCAAAATAAAATCCCAATGAAACCCTTTCCAGTTGGCTAACCCGAAGTAGGCTTTTTCTTCTAGAATATTGTTTTATACTCCCTTTGAAAAAAAAAACTACAAATAAGCGTGCATTTTTTGGTTTTGGCCAAGTATTGTAATCTAGTTTATGTAGGTTAGCTCCTGAATTAAATCACTAAATCTTCTAAGGACACGAGAACCGCCCAAACCAGTTTAGTGAAATGTACGAATCAATGAAGGGCTAGATGTAATGAGAGTGGGTACATTAAAATGTATGACAGCTCCACGTAACAGAAACGCTGCCGTTTCAAGCCGTAAATTGCCTCCGAACCCGGAGTAAATTAAAATCCCACGGAGGGAAACCGGTTACGCCTAATAACCGATATTCCTTGGCCGGGCCTCACCTCCTCTGCTTCTAATGTTCCTTGCTACAGTTCTAATTATCACTGGACTTGCTATAAACCTCGGCTATATTTCCAGGACAACGCTACACCCTAATCAAGAACAAGAAGGAAGAAGAATAACTACTTGTTCAGGCGACATAATAACAGAAATAACGGTTACGCTTGTGTTCGTCTAATGAAGTTTTTCCATTTATTTCCCTTACATGGTCACGTCGACATAATTAAAAACAACTTTAGTTGGAATTTATATCCCTCCGACAAGTCGATTATGATAGCCTTAACTATGTTATATACGTGGACTGATTACCTAATAGCGTATAAAAATATCATGAATATAGGTCCGATTTCCCATTATAATCTTGAATAAAAACTATCCACGCATGGATTTTCCGAACGAACATAAATTGACAAATTATAATTATATTCTGGTGTTTTTTTAAAGTAAGAAAAACTTTTCAACTAAGGCTTTAAACAATTTCCCTCGGTAGTGAAATATACTCTAAGAGAAACTGTAAATCCTATATAATATTTATGTTGTCAACATCCCTTTTTCTCAACTAATACAAAGCCTACAGCAATAATAAGGTATCAATGGATAAGATTTTTTTTTTACCGAATTCTGACATAGCATACTCAGCTTACGTTAAAACACATTGTTTAAAATATGAGTTAAAAGGAAAATCAAAATTCAAGATGTTTGCATTCTGACATCAAATATTGTATACAAAGAGGTATTGTAAATTGTAAATACGTTCATATTAATAAACTCTCTTTGATATTTTGTGTATACACTTCACTGAGTATGTAATTTCAACAACCCAACAAAAGACTAAATCATTTTAGGGGAAGGGGGAAAGGATTATTATTTGATTTGACAAAAAAAAAGTTTAGCTATAAAAACTGCAAAAATACCGTCTTTGATTCGTGTTCCCTACATCCCTGCCTTAACACTTTGTTCTCAAACTTAGCTACACTAGCCCCATGACTTCTTTGGTGCTGACTGACAGATCACAGCTGACTTCTGACGGTCAACATTGAGGTATATACCTAAATTTTGACCGTCAGAAGTGACAGCTGCTAAACACATGTTTTTACAGATCATTTGGTCCGGCGTAGGTATACATAATTTGGTCTGGTAACGTTTCATAGCTGTCAGTCAGCACCAAAGAATCCATGGGGCTACTGTATGTGGTAAACACTACTACTGCTTTATCTACAACCATTGCTGGTTTTAAGGAGATTGGATTCTATCTAATCCCAGCTGAGGAAGTGGAAAGCTAAGAGGTAGAATACAGGTTCTGAGTTCCCTATCATCATTAAAACAAATCAAATAGTTTATACCCTACTTAATATATGGAAAAATATACGTAACCATATATATACATCATAAAGAGAGTTATTTTACTACAGAGTAACATAATCTGTACAACCACCTCCCTATTGCCCTCTTGCTCCCAAATTTCCAACACTTGTGCCCACTAGAAGTAGATGATAACTGGTTATTCAAATGAGACCAATCACCCCACACAACATAAACACTAAACAAGTGAACGAGGTTCCGTAATTAGGAATATGCACTTGCGTGTCACAAGCTTTACTGAATACGGGCGAGTGGCTGACCGCCTATTCCTGGTATCAATTTAAACCGGGGAGTTATTAAACGTAGAGACTTGTCCCACAACTCCGCTGTCTGGAAACTACAACACAAGATAGGATCTCCACAAAACTTTAGTGCCTCGTCCATATTTCAACACCTGACTTACAGTCTGTCAGCTTAGCCCAAACAAAATAAACGTACACACCCGAACTTGACTCGGATAACAGTACGACCAGGGTGAATCTTTCCACACAATATTACTCGTGGTCCAGGGTCTTTATTACTTGCAGTCTATCAGTACAACCAGGGTGAATCTTTCCACACAATATTACTCGTGGTCCAGGGTCTTTATTGCTTGCAGTCTATCAGCACAACCAGGGTGAATCTTTCCACACAATATTACTCGTGGTGTATATATATATATATATATATAGAGAGAGAGAGAGAGAGAGAGCCAGTGACGTAGCCAAGGGTGATAGAGACATTTGCCCCCTCAGGACTATATACAAATTACATTAATAACTTCAATTATATGTAGTAGGACAAAGAATATAGAGGAATGAGGATGTGTTGAACGTAGTGTCAACATTTTAAGACTAGTAGATATGTTTAAAAAAATCCACTACGCATATTTAAAGAGTCCCCAAAATTCCTAATTATAAAAAAAGCACAGAAATAATAGATCAGATACATTGTATGAATGGTCACATAAATTATCAAAATCGATTCTCTACGCTACCATAAAATAAACTAACTAGCTGCTAGAGTAGTTCAATTACCAATACATTTTCTTAACTCTCGGAAGTTAGGGCCCCGTGCCCTCTAACCCCCTCCCACCACTCCAGCCTTGATTGTATGCCGATCCCAAGGTATATTCCTGGCCGCGCCACTGTAGAGGGTTGTATGTATCCTTGTGTTTCCCAGAAGGAATTCTTCTTCTTCTTATTATTATTATTATTAGCACCGCGTCTTACTACCCGTTTGGGTTATACGCTCTTACGCTAATGTGTAATGATAGTGTGATTGTGAGATGAAATGGAGGGCCTACAGTTTAACGTGGAATCCGAACCACGGTGGAGGCCTGGCATTCCCCACATTCACAAGATGTCTTGTCAGAGGTGAAGGAAGGGTTTGGTAATCAGATAAATCTGTGCCGGGACCGAGGATTGAACCCCGGCCGCCATCATAGAAGTCTGACACCTTACCCCTAAACCACCAGGTCCCCTTCAAGTAATTCTTATTTTTACAGATTTTGTATTAGCACCGCGCCTTATTTCTAGTTCCCGTTTATGTACTAATCACGCTAATGGTTTTAGGGATTAGTAAGATTATATAAATAAAAAGTGTACTCGCATTTGTGTAGAGGGAGATTGGAAAACCATGTTGGAAAAAACTTTCAGTGAGCCAGGCCCGAGATTCGAACCTCGATCTCCACGTCATCGAGTCTAGTCTACTGCAAGAGTCGCGGGTTAGACCATGTGGCCACCGAAGCGGATCAAAACACTTGGGACTGAGAATAGTATAGAGAGGAATAAGATTTCATTTTTAATAAAGTGTCTATAGCGGTTGTTTAGAAAAGAATGATTTGACTTTTACGGGAAATATGTATATGCGGTCGTAAAGTTTCAGAGGGGAAAAATGGGATTGGTGTGAAAAAGGATAAAAGATGTGTCCGAATACCCTATTAAGTTCCTCAATCTGTTTTTCCTTTTACTTAAAGGCCTACTTAGGGTGGGGTGAAAGAAATCGCGAATTAAAGTCCTTGATTTATGTTATTTTAATAACTAAAGAAAACGCTTCGTTGGCCGTATGGTCTAGCGTGCTAGTCTTGCAGTAGAGTAGACTGTCGATGACTCTGATATCAAAGATCGAATCTCGGTCGGGTGTACTGAGGGTGGTTTTTCCAAAATTGTTTTCCACTCTCCCTCCGCGTGAA
This sequence comes from Timema douglasi, assembly GCA_901482245.1. NCBI lineage: Eukaryota > Metazoa > Arthropoda > Insecta > Phasmatodea > Timematidae > Timema > Timema douglasi. Next base: position 25,424 of record CABEEJ010001451.1, read on the forward strand.
TGAGGGTACACTTCCCCTAAATATCTAGCGTAATTAGTGCATAAACGTTATAACCCAAACGGATACTAAGAGACAGTGCAAAAAAAAATTGCCAAAATAAATCAAACATTGCTCCAGAATACATTATGTTTTTAATTTAATTTTCTACAAGCAGTTCTCTAATATTTTCTAATGAGCATCGCTGAATTTGAACATGACTTTTACTCCTGATTTAAAAAAAAAAACGTTTTATTTTGAGAGATATCTATGAATAATTGTTGAGATCATTATATGTAATACTATTAAATTAGACTATATATCTAATAGAATAACAAAAGCAATATTTTATTTATTTTGACTAACTTTTTTTGCTAAACAAAAGCTGCTTAAATCATATTCCCTTCCATCCCACCTCCTTAAAGCTTTCAGTTAAATATTTCAAATTCACAAATATCCCTCTGTTGCCCCCTCATGTAATTTCTGTTTTTCCACGTCCGTGGTATTTCCACTATAGGACCAGAAAAAGTAGAACTCTTGAACAGGTATTGTACGAGAAACAGGAGGTTCGAGTATTTTAAATCTTCTCTCTTTTTTTTTCTTTTTTTTCTTTGTTGGTCTAAAAAGTAGACCCTTCTTATTCTACCCCTCAGCCCTTCCCTCTTCTCTTATAGGTCCAACCCACACCTCACCTGTAGATAATTCCAGCACGATTTGGGCAGGGCCGTCTGGCGAGGGGAGTTGAGAAAGAGATGACTCGAGACATAAAATTAACCGGCGAGTGCTACACAGTTCTCGAGAATGATAATTACAAGAGCAGTGGAAATGTTTCTGAACCAGCTTTCCATCATTTATTATAAACACGTCCCTCAGAGAATAAATAAATATTCCATAGCAATGTAGGTCTACAAAACCTTGAAATTTCAAATCCGAATCCAAGGTTCGAAAATTCTGAAACTTAATATATTATAAAAAAAATATTATAATCGTATTCGAAGCATTAAAGTCAAATGGATCTCGGATTCGGATTTGATGGAATTCAATTTGAAATTTATATTTAAATAAATGATGGATTAAATAGCAAAGTATTATATTTGTTAGTTACAGTTATGGCCGCATATTAATATAATATTTAAATTTAAAAATAGCACTTGGAAACGGGAATCAAACCTGGGAACTTTGGCCTAGTACGCCAATGGTGTAACTAACTACTGAGCTATCCAGAAATCGTCTCATGCCCAGGGACTCTGTCTTAAAATATGAGTGAGGAATGACGCTGGGCACGGGACGATTCCTGGATAGCTCAGTGTTTGGCACAACAGAGGCCTAATGCACCTGAGAGATCTCGACAATTTGAGTTGATCAGTAAATAAACCTTGGGGCAATGTTGCCCAATGACTTGACTGACTTGGTGCTGTATTCAAAGTCTGGTCCCAGGAGTCAAACATTTCCCAGTATACAAATAAACATTTCAGACAGTGTGTGCTGACGTCTAAATATCGATTTTATATACCTACAGCCCTGATAAAGTGTAATTACCATAATAAAGTAAAGATCTGACCATTTTAATGTCCTATCAGCAGCTATCACTTTTCGTATAAAGTAATAACAATAATAAAGTTTGATTATTTATTTTAGTGTTCTAAATCTATATTTATTACCCGACTCCACTATATTATGTAATATGCATACGTCAAATAGTATGTTATGAAGCTATTACAAATGACAAATAGTATCAATACTGACTTTTTTTCCGATAATGGCTGCAAAAAAAGATAGTATTTTCCAAACCCACCTTTATATTGCAATTCCAATATAATAGGACTTTTTCTCGCACGAGTGTAAGAATAAAAGAAAGAAATGGTACAATGCACCGCACAAACTTTCTCTCTATCTTAAAATAGATAGATACATTTACTAAAAACTCTTTAAGGTTTGTGAAACGGAATATTATACATTTCAGATACACTCCACACCAAAGAGCATAAATGAAATAATATACACTTTTATAGAGAAACTGCGAGAAAAGAGGAACATGTCTGGCCACCAAAGAGCATAACAACCAATTTAAAATACTTTGAATCAAATATAGTTGGCTATAGCTTAGAAACTATTGGTTTCATAAGAACATATTTAGATAAAATACAACGTTACAATGATGAGCTGCCTCGTATCACAAATAGTTGCGGAGATGTGATCAAAATTGGATATTTCCGCTGATGTAAAGTACGCTCAAAAGTCATTTTTCACGGACAAAGATGAGTTGCCGTTTGGAATGGAAACAATGCCTGGATACAAAATTCAAACAAACACGTTAGAGCAAATTTAGAAAAGAAAAAAAAATATGTTTGCCCTTCAGTAAACTACCCTTAATTTTAGAGTTGGACATCTAATTCCATAAACCCATCGGGAAAAACCATATGAAAACTATAGATACCATGTTTTAGCCCAATCAGTAAAATTATTTCGGTTTTAGGCCAAGAGAGACATACAGCATCGCGAAAATAACTTTGTTGGTTTCGTGGGATCATGAAACGTCAATATCCATCACAATCTCTAATTATTTATTTTAAGATCAACAATAAGTCTTTCCCTGAAGAGTCGAGAGAAAGTAAAAATTCACAATAATCTATACATAATGTGTATTAAACTAATATTGTGTACGATATTTTCAACGTACTTCTCTAAGAACTTGATCATTGCTATTTAGTAGATCCACAATGCTTGTCATCCGTCAACAAAAGAACGCTATTAGGCGCAAGGACTTGTGGGAGTCGATACGGATCTGAAGTTGACGAACGATCGTCAATGTGAGAGGGGGGAGGGAATTCTCGCATGAGCGCAAGTCCGTGAGACCCGTTATTTTACTAGGACAGCTCCACTGACGGAATCTAAACCCTCTTTTTTTTTCTTCTTCAGGTGAGTAGTTCGGCCTTCCATCATCCGGAGAGAGGGGGAGGGGGGTGGTTCTACACTTCGCCTCGAGGACCAGGAGGAACTGTACCAACTCACACCCGTCTCAAAGCCGTACAAATCAGCCACCGAGATCACGTGACGAGATTTATACACTTATAACTCCCAAACCTTTGTGTTGGTGTAATAATACACCGAGAGAGAGATTCCTAAAACATGAGTGGGAATCGTGGTTCATTTTGCTAACCAATTTTTATTCAGGCACTAGGTCTGCGGGTATTTAGTACAGGTTCAGTCAAATTTTCATAAAAATGTATTTTTATAAAATTTAAAATTTTTTGTGATCAAAACTAAAAGCATTTAACTATTTTAATCGTGCTATTTTTTTTAGGTATTTGGGTATCGGCAGTTTTGGAAAAAGTATCGACATTTATTATTTTAGATATATATTAGATATATAAATATATTAGATATACATTTATAAATATATGTATATATTAGATTTAAATTATATATATATCAATAAGAGAAATATTTAAGCCGCTGTCTATTAAAATAAATATTAATAATCTACGTGAACGTAGATCTAGTAGGCTAGTTTCCCTAGGTAAGGCCCTTACTATGAAAATTAAAATGTATTGTCCTTGGGTTGAGATACTGTTTAAGTCTTGAGATTATTTTTATTTTCTAGTATCCCTTGGATTTAGAAAGTATTGTTATCGTAAAAAAAACTAGCTCAAGATTTTGACGGATTTCTATGATCCCGAAAAAGTTATTTTTTTGCCATACCATCGGTTCTGTAGGTCTGTCTGTTACTGGGAATTGAGCAGAAACCAATTTACTGATCGGGCTAAAACTCAGTTTCTAGAGTTTTCATAAGGTGTGTCCCCCCCGAGGGATTTTTTTTATAACTATCCATCAAACCCTAACATTAAGCGCAACAGTTTACTTAACGGTAAAAAGAGAGAGAAAAAATCTTAAGATCCACCATAATTATGCTAGTTAAATGTTGTATATTCGTAAAGTTGCATGCTGTGTAAACTGTGTTAAGAAAGTGAGTTAAATACTCCAATAGGAAAATGAACACTTAACACGTGATTTCCTATTAGCCATCCTAGCCCGCAAACGTCTGAAAATCAAATTGGATACTTTACCTCTCCAGTACAAAATCAACTCAGGTGTAATGTAATGTCCCTGGGTTTACTTTTGTTTCGCGTACCAGTTTTGCTTTACGACATTATTAAACATCTCAAGGTACCCCTAGTAGGAGTAATACAAAGATGGAGAGATTCCCCCTTATATATATTTAATCACATTATGCATTAAATGAGTTACAAAATAAAACCAAACAGTGTTGTCAACGACATAAAAAGTTATAACCACTATCAGATTCCTGAAAAATATCACGAGAAACTAGTCAGTTTATACCTCCAAAAAATCTGGTGATTTAGCCGTGGGTGTCAGATTGACTGGGCGATGTGTCTGTTCCAGAATGCTTGTCAAAACTAGCGCCGGATTGGTTTAGGGGAAGCAAGAAAAGGCTAGTGTTTCAGAAGTGTTTGTCAAAATAAATCAAATCTTGCTTCAGTATAAACAGAGTTTAATTTTCTTAACAAGTTGACCTCTACAGTTGTTTAATATCTGTTAAGGGTATCCTGAAATTTAATGACAACGTTTTCTCTTAAGTTTAAAAAGTTTCTCGTCTAATACCACTATATTCATGACCTATTCAACAACAGTTTATATCACTATGTGAAGAAAACTAAACTCTATTTCTACTAGAACAGTATGTTATCGATTCAGGACAAAATAAGTTGCTATAAAAACCACAAAAACACTCTTTATTCTCGTGTCTCCCTCCTACGCTTCCCCCTTAAGTCTCGCCGGCTACAGTAGGGGTGATCAATTATGTCCTTAGAAGCTACAAGAGGGTGATCTAAACTAAAAGATTTTCAATACCCGCATCGAGGGGCACGCGAACTAAACGTCAAGTCCTCCTTAAAAGGTTTAACTATGGAAGGGAGTTCGGAATTCGATTCCCGGCTGTTTGTACTGTTGGGCTTTTCCTAAATGGTTTCTCATTCTCCCTTCATGCAAATGGATGCATTTCATCTATGTTCTATCTTCTTCATCCCTTTTCCATAAGTGTATTAAATGTAGATTGCACGATAAGGAAATAATACGAGAAGGAATAAACAATATGACAACGACCCGAATGGTCATCTACCTTGGAATACTTGCATACCAGTTTAATTTAAACTTTGGATGTCTGAATTAAACATCCGCTTTAAATTGCATCCTTGAGCGAAATAACTAATTGATTAAAATGCCGTGTGACTCAGAAGGTATAAAATAGCTATATGTTGTAATTTTTCTAAGTTTCGCCTGAATCACGATATGAAAGCTATCTATCAGTCTTGGAGCCAAGGGCGGTTTCGGCTCTCGTTGCAAAACGTCCATAAGAAGTATTCAATAAAGCAAGCTTTTGACAGCTCCACAAGAAAGCAACGCGGCTTATATATGGACTCCTTTCTCTTTCTTTTAATAGCTCAGCTTATACCGTGGATAAATGACCACAACATATATACAACAAAAACACACACAAATCCCCAATGACTGGCAGTCACGTTTCGAGAGGAAAACTCTCCTCCCCATTGTTTTTATTGATCAATTTAAAACTTGCATCAATCTGAAAGAGCTAGTTGAAGTGCTCTTATGTTGTGAGTGAAAAAACCAAAACTAACAGAATGCATCCCTCTTTCTACCAACGTGTAAACATGTCAATCAAGAGGTTATTTTAATAGGTGTTCTGTCTTTTGGTCTAGTCCACGAAACCAATGTTTTTATACAAAAAACTATTTTGCAATGTGTCTTACTACCCGTCCGGGTTAACAGCATATTTACACTTATGAGTAGGGATGAGGACGATCGAGTTCAAACCCGCTTTGGTGGCCGCGTGGTTTAACGCACTTATCTCGTGTTGGACTAGACTGCCAAAGACGGGGAGATCAGAGTTTGAGCCCGGTTGGATGCACTGAAGCTGGTTTTTCCCTAAATGATTTTCCACTCTCTCTACATGCAAATGTGGGTGAATTTTCTCTAAATTAAGCCTTTCTAATCCCTAACCCATTAGTGCAATTAGTATATAGGCGTATAAACTGAACAGACAGTAAGACGCGATGCTAAAAAAAAAAGGAGATAGAATTTAAAGTAAATTTGCGAAGAGATTGGAAGGAATTATTGAAAAACAAGCCTCGGTACATTCAGCCGGGATTCAAACTCTGACCAACCCATCACCAACAAAAATAGCCAGATGAGGGAATAACCCTAGCCCACGTGCCCACCAATCCAAGTTATGCTATTTAAATATAAATTAGAGTAAAGATTGAGCAACCGTAGTAAAGAGGTGTGCTAAGAATGAAGTTTGAGTCACGTTGCCAACGAGTCTTTATTTATTCAATTTTATAGCTCTTATAGTTTTAATTTATCTGTGATTTGACTAAAATTTCATAGGAAAACACACCAAATAGTGAGAACAATTTTTTCAAATCTTTACGCACTAGGTTGACCTTTTTTGGGAGATAAGAGGACGAAATGATTATACAAGTTAAACGAAGTGGAATTTATCTCAATGTAAGAAATCAGAACATCTTTACTCTGATCTAGCTGCATACTAATGAGCTACGGAATATCCTGTGCAAATACGTAATTGGGATGTGTTTAGTTTCTAGATTTCGGGAAATGGGAATGAGGTATAAGTAGGGTCCTGGTTGGTGAAGAAAGGCCAAAGAATATTATTGAACACACTCGCTATGATCAAAAATCACTTTTAAAATTATTTACTATCGCTAGTTGGATATGTAGAACATAATTTACCAGGTAAGTAAGAGTCAAGACGTGAACTAAAGGACTTAGAATTGTTTCATATTCGCAGCACGTGAAAGTCGCGCGTTCAAAAACGACAGCTGCCCTCGTGTTCGCGCGCATGCGCAGAAACCTTTCCCACGGTGAGCACCCCCTACGGTACAATAGTCTACTCCTCGCTACACTGACAGCACAATGTCGAACCCCCAGGGCAATAATTGGGGATAAGCCCATGAGATAATCCGGCAAAACATTAGAATGGAAACTTCCCTATTGTGTATTGTGTTCAAACAATAGAACCAATAATACATATTTTACATATTTTATCAGGAACGCACTATAAACATTCTTGGACGAACATTTTGAAAGAAGAAAAAAAATCTTTTCGCCGAACCACATCACGATTTTTCATGACTTAAAAACACAATTTAATATCGACTTTTGTTTTGCTCTGCTTTTCACTATCAGTTCGGGCTATCTTCATTTAACTACAATAATGAGATTGGGACGAGGAAGGTAGAATTAAGAAGTCATATGAGAATGGGAAACAATTTAGTAGAAAACACCTCCCAGTACACCCAACCAGGATTCGAACAACCCCATCATAGGGAAATCAGACTAACGAGCTTGAAGTTTAGTCCTCGTGCCCACCTATGAGGGGTTTTTTCAATTACTTAAAACCAGGACTTCGAAGTCGGGAGTCGGTGAAAATGTACCTGACTGACTTCAAAATAAAAACTTATGTAACAATATATGGTAAATACATCATTTTAGCTCTAAACTTAAGGCCAATGTTTGTAATTTTGTTTAACAAATTTGTTTAAATATAAATTCACGATGCTTCTCATTTAGTAATCTGTATTGCCCATTTTATTTCAATAAATTTGTTATTAGTAATTAATATACATTAGCCATTTATGAAGGAGTCTTGGCGACTCAACAGACCTGATTAAAATACATCATAGAATTTATCTATCGGCTACTAATCAAAACACAAATAAGCTTCCTTTTCAATTAATTACTACCAGAATGTCGTATTTTTACAATAGTAAATATTTTATTTAAATATGTGTATACAGTTAATTTATTTTAGTTAGCAAAATGCACATCATCAAGTATTTAATTCGCTGTAGTAATTCCAAACACAGCGTGTGTATGCCATTGAAATTATGGTGGTCGAAACCCTCAAATAATTTAGACAATATTAATGGTTAAATTAAGGTTTTTATATACACAGTATTAATAACATAAACAGTGCGTTTATTAATATTTTGACAAATACTTAAAAAATAATATATCTTGGCTTTTTTTGTGGCTAAAAGTAGTCACAAATAATTATTCGAAAAATATATAATAATTATAAACCATCAATAATAAACAAACCACCCACACATAAAAAAAAACTTAAACCTGAATTATCGAGTATTATTTGAATAAGAAAAACCGATCACGTTCATTCAAGTATCGTAATTTTATCAACAAAAACTATCAGGATATGACATCACCGCAATTGTTACCCGAACTCACTATGTACCTGAACCCTCTTATTTAATTTACAAATGTAAATTTATTCCTGAGCAATTTTATCTGATGAGTCATGAGCAAAGAATGCAATAAGTATACACTTGATTAGGTAGGCCTACATAGGAACACAATAATGACAACTAAAATACACAACACCATCTACAGTATATTAGGTTACACTAAGCTTTATCTACTTTTCGTCTTGATTTAGGTTCTGAGATAATTTATAAACTACAGAATGTCAGAATATTATCTTTACAATGACAATCTTTGGATTATCGCCTGGATTCCTTGCGAATCATATAGAATGTTTGTTTTTGTTACTGTAACATTCACCCGACTGTAATAAAAATAGCTACGATGTGTTTTAATGTATACATTTTCTTGATTGGTGATTAATTCTATGTGTGTTGGTTGGTTAATTAGTAAATACATTGACTTAGTCGGGTGTGTGAGCCTTCGGAACTTCGACTTGGTTTCGAGACAAATATCAACTTCAACTATAAACGATTACAATATATTATTTTTCAAACATAAAACAACAAACATATTTGAACTTCGATTTGGCTTCAAGAATATTTCAAATAGGCCGATTCGAGTTCGCTTCGAATTGAAAACATGGACTTCACGCACACACACCTATCAAATAGCAAAGATAATTTTCGAGCACCTGTATTATTACTTGTAAAATAGTTCTGGTAGAATACGATATAATGGACTTAGCTCACAAATAATAATAATATTTAGCACCACGTCTTACTACCCGTTCGGGTTATACGCTATAAGTACTAATTACTCTAATGGATTAGGAATTGGGAAGGTTGAATTAGAGTAAGTGAACCCGCATTTGCGTGGAGGGAGAGTGGAAAACCATTTAGGAAAAACCACCCCCAGTTCACCCGACCGAGATTCGAACCTCGATCTCCCCGTCCTCAGCAGTCGAGCTCAACACGACAAGCGCGTTAGCCAACTACGCCACCGAGGCGGGTATCTCACAAATAACTTGGACGTTTGTAAAGTGCGCCCGTCAGGGCTATCCACATTATTATTATTATAACGTTGGGGTAGGAAGGTAGAATGTATAGGATATGCAGCCGCATTTGCAAGAGGGACAAATCCTAACAGTTTAAGGAAAAACACCTCAATTTATCCAGCAGGGATTCGAGCCCCGACTATCTAGTAACCGAGGAACTTGACTAGACGATCCTAACATTTAGTATGCGTGCCCTACCCGTTAGCTCAAGGCGACTGTACCACGCACAAAACATCCCCACGATCACGGCCTCGTGACCATTGTCGCGAAGGGTGGGGGATGTGAGTGCCCATTGTTATCACCGATAAGGGGGCAAGGCTACACTTGACAAAACGGCAATCTACCGCTCCTTATTCAAACATGCGAACACACACGAGAAACTTGTAAAGAAAAAAAAAAAAACACGCACAAAAAAAAAACATCAACTAAAAAACCACACGTTTTTCCATCAGGAAAAAATAGTGTCCAAGCTCCAGTGAACAGCCATTCATTGAGAAGCAAAGTACGAGCCTTTTGACGACTTGTTTGAGTTATTCATTACAGGGTCGAGACATACCCTCCCCACCCACTTCTTCAGTGCGTTCCACGCATCTGCTACAGTTTTACTTTATATCGCTCGCTTTGAACGGTGATCGGGAGGGGGGGGTTGGGTCGATTATAATGCGTGTGTGAATAACCGCACGAATTAACAAGGGAGGGAGGAGGGGAAGCCAATTAAAAGGATTGTATTCCCCTTAGGACCTCTTGCCCCCTGCTTCGACTCAACAGCTATTCAATAAACATGACCACTGGCCTTGCGGGCAGATGCCACGAACAGAGGGCTAAAAGTATCATTCTCAAGTTATGAGAGCGATGAGACTTCACACAGCTTTCGGGTAAAAGCATTATTAAGTTATGAGAACGATGAGATCTCACACAGCTTTAGAAAGTTCACTCATTGATGAGTTCCTAATAGTTCTCAATATCAACAACTACGTATAATAACGTTGATTTAAATTTCCAGCGACAATAAACAAGACGACTTCTCACGGATAGTACTAAAAACGTCAAGAAACGTAGCTTTTTAAGCGCTTAAAGTTGTTATAGCTATGTTTAATACAAGCGTGGAACAACGTCTTTAAAAATGCTGACAATGCAGACTAGTTAGTACGTTTGAGGTCATATAAAGAGGGTACAGAAATATAAAACAAACAAAAAAAGCTATTTTTAGGAAAAATAGGGAACATTTAGGAGCCCTCAAGGTTGTGCGAACTGGAGACTTTACCTGTCCTGCCCCACCCCCTTCTAGAGTTCATCCTTAGTTTGAATTTTTTCCACAATCAATGATAATAGTAGCTAGGTGGTAGATGATCAGTTAGACAAGACACTTCAAGGACAGTTTGAAAACACAGTCTTGTTGGGCTTTTTAGCACCGCGTTTTACTACCCGTCTGGGCTATAACGATCCCTTTATGTACTAATTACGCTAGTGGTTTTAGGGATTATGAAGGTTATATTTAGATGAAGTGCACCCGCATTTGTGGGGAGGGAGAGTGCAAAACCATTTTTGGAAAACCACTCTCAGTAAACCCGACCGAGATTCGAACCAGTCATAGGCAGTCTAGTCTACTGGTGATTGATGAAAGTAACGAGTTAGCCCATGCGACCACCGAAGCGGCTATAAAGTCTTGCTTGTTTAAATACAGTTGGCCAATCATTTATTGAAAATTTAGGGTCTATCTGATAGTCGATTTAACAGATAATCAATCGATTTTCACGTATTTTGATAGGCCAAGCCATGTGTGCTGTACCGGTAACTTATCATCATCATCATCATCTCAAAACAACTTCATTTCTTTCGTCGGTGAACTTAGACCACCAATGCACCCTGTCTTCTGCCTTCTCCTTCAACTATGAAAATTTTCTTCTTTCCTTAAAAGTCATCTAATATTAAGAACCCTCCTCCTTCCTAAGCTCCTCTTTTCCTCAAACTTTCCTTATATGAAGCTGTAAGATAAATTTAGTAACTTTTGTCATCTTATTAGCCCTAAAAGTGTAAAATAGCACAAGCTTACTAAGGGCCTTTTAAGAAATACAAACTTTTTTGCTGTTAACAATGATAATATTTTACTATTTTAAAGGGAATGATGACATCTATTATAATTGAAAGCTTAATCGCATAACCTGACAAGAAAGCAGATCTATTAACTTTTCCAATCTGAAAAATGGACTTCATTATTCATACATATAACAGTGAATTGGAACGAAACATATTGGCAATAATTCCTTCCTAATAAACCTAAGCTCTCCGTCAAATTGTTAATAGTGGAGTTAGCGTGTAGGACCACCCACTGAAGACACGAACTCTTCCCTCAGCATGGGAAGTCACCCACTCTAGTGCGCGCGGATGTGAAGTACCCGCCGCCTGAAGGCGAAGCGGGGGACGGACAGACAGTAGAAAGCTCATCTGAAATGTAAAAAAAACTACCAATTTTCACATTAGCCGGTCGGGTGCAGGTAAATCGAGCGATCCCTCCGCGTTCGTCCGGATTGTTATGTAAATGCATCATTTACACACGGAATGAAGGACGCCGCAGGACTGGGAATGATCGCCGTCGTGTCTTTCAGCAGGTTCGGAACTGACCACACGGTAGCAGAAGTCACTCCCTCCGTTGCTCGTAATGGCTCACAGACTCTTTTTTTATGTGGGTTTTCAGGTATAAATATCAGATCATTAAATAACAAGGAAAGGGCGAAAGAGATTGTATTCGTAAAAGCTAGTATAAAAATAAAGTAATAACAGAGCTGATCAACGGAATACTGAAGAATCTCGACGTTAGTGACACATTCAACTACCAAGCGCTGCAATCGATAAATGAGGATGTTAAGAGAACTAGAAGGATAACCGTTTGTACCTCCTTTGATATAGTGTCCGGTGTTAACTTCCTTAGAGTAAACTATTATTAATATTATTATTATCGCATCTTACTACCCGTTCGGGTTGTACGCACTTACGCCAATGTGTAATGGTAGGGTGGTTGTGAGATGAAATGGAGGACCTACAGTTTAACGTGGAATCCGAACCACGGTGGAGGCCTGGCATTCCCCACATTCACAAGATGTCTTGTCAGAGGTGAAGGAAGGGTTTGGTGATCAGATAAATCTGTGCCGTGACCGAGGATTGAACCCCGGCCGCCAGCATAGAGGTCTGACACCTTACCCCAAGACCGCCAGGTCACCCTAGAGTAAATTAAACTGAAGTGTGAACTTCAAAACTTGAGATGTATCGGCGCTTCGGTGGTCGCAGGGTCTGAGACGTCAATCTCACAACAAATTGGAATGCTGAGGACGGGGAGATCGGGTTTGACTCGTGATAGGGTGTATTGAACTTTATTCCAAATGGTTTTTCACTCTCCCTCCCCACAAATACTGGTACATTTCCTCTAAAATGCAACCTCTCATCCCTAAAAGACTAGCGTAATTTAACCGAAAGGATAATAAGATAATGTGAGGACCAAAAAAAAATTCTAGGGTCCATTCGTTTCATTTTAATAGTTGGAAAACTTCCCGAGGGAAATTAAAAAGTAAAAATATAATTATTTGAAAAATGTACCATTTCATAATTATCTATGTTATTCCTACGGATAGCCGGAACAAGATTATCCACACTTTAGAGTAATAATGTTTCAGCATGGTGTCTACTCAACTTTACCAATAAAATCCCTGACCTTTTCCCTGATTTTCCCTGATCATTTCCTAAAATTCCCGACTAAAAAAGTATGTCACATCCTCCTAACTCACCCCCCCCCTCTCCACCCTCATTTTTCTATTAACCTTTTTTTATGAATAATAATAAATTTTAAAATTTGAATATTTTTTTAATTCGTATTAAAATTGTTTACTATTAATTAAAAATATATTACAAACTACAAACAAAAAAATGACATAATTTACTGATTTAATGATTATCGTATTTCATATTTTGAGTAAAATATCATTTTCCCGGATTTTTATTGTGATTTACCAAATTCCCGGCTAATTCCCGTTTTCCCTGATTTTCCCGGATGGTAGATGCTCAAGCAGTAATACCAAGAAACGATGTAAATTGTCATACTTTTAAACTTTTTGTTTTTCCGGCGTGGGGTAGGAATGAGGAAGATTATCATTTTAAGGAAGTGCAGCCGCATTTGCGCGGAGGAAGAGAACGGCATCGTTTAGGAAAAATAGCTCAGTACACCCGATAGGGATTCCAAGCCCGACTTTCTCGCCAACGGCCAACCTGAGTAGATAAGCTTAGCGTTTAGTCCACGCACCCATATAATGCGTGTGTACATAGCAAATTAATTAAACATTTTAATCAAGTGGTAATTTACAAAGAAACATCTGAAAAAAATATGTCAATTATTACTCTCGATTGTTAAATGCGTATTGAATGTAAAGTCTAAACCCTACTCATAGCCAAGTGTATTTGTAGTTATTTAATTTTAAAAGAAAATACAGCAAACTGTTACGCCACTGATGAAAATCTGCTTTAACAAAATATTTTATAGCTCTTCTACCTTAAAAAATATATATTAGAACCATCAATTAGACCGCTGACAGAGTAGTTAGCGGCCAAACGGGACGCCTCGGGACAAATTTCCGAAAGAAAAAAAACCTCAACAAAAGTAGCGATTGTGGAGCAAGCAAATCAGTTCTCACGCTTCGAAACGAGAGTCGAGTAACAGTTCCAGGGAACGTAGAAGTGAAGTGTCGCCATAGGAGGCCGCTAGAGCGAGCAAGAACAAAGATGGAGGGGTGGGTTGTGTTAGACCTCCACACTGCCGTCGTCTGAGACTTCGGGCTATCTTGACATTTAATCCTTACACACGCAATTACAAACATGTTAGTTTGATTATAGAATTAAGTTAGTTAGAATGGGGGTTTCAATTAAACTACATTTTAAGGGATTTTTGTGTTCTGTTTTTTTTTTTTAACATATAAAAAGTTAAATGACTCGGCGATGATACTTAGAAGGAGAGATTTAGAATTTAATTCCTAATAAGTTTAGATTTACAAATAAACCTTTATAGAGAAATAAAATTGTAATGGCCGGAAGCGATTTAAGTAGGTAGGTAGCGGTCGCGAAGTAGGTTTAGAACAAATAAAATGTTTCCCCTTAAAATTGGACAAAACAGACTATATTATTGTCCTGATAGGTGGTCCTACAGACAAAGGCGTAAGTCTCGCCTAGTCTGGTTTGCCAACGACATGAAAGTTGGGGGTTAGAATCCCGGCCGGGCGTACTCAAGTATGTTTTCCTAAATAGTTTCTCACTCTACCTACACACAAATGTGGGTACATTTCCCCTTAGTTTCTCTTTCTCATCCTTATCACATTAGTGTATTGAGTATAAACTGGACGGGTAGTGAGTGAGACGTGGAATACAAACAAAAAATAAATTCTAAGCACAAAAGTTTATGTTATTTATTTCACCTCAGGTTGTTTTCGTTTCTAATCCGGTTTGTTGAATAATATTTTTCCTCAAAAGTGCACTTTTAATACCCAAACGTCAAGAACCTGAACCTGTATTTCATGAATAACTCAACTCTCGCCAAACCAATTCCACGAGCAGAGCGCTACCGTAATGCAGACCGCAAAAACCGCAACGTGACCACAAATCTATTCAAGATTACTTCAATGTAATGACTTTGAAAACATTGTTCTAGAAGCGGAATAACAGGAACATCCGTCCGCTCTTAAAGAAGATCGAAAGACAATTGACTGCCTGAAGCGCATTTACCTATCGACCTACATTCCGCAGGAGGTGGGAGGCGGGGTGTTTGGGGGTAGGGTGGAAAACGGGGGGAGAGGGGACTTCCAAGGGTTGGTGAAGGATTTGGGGGACGAATCCCCCGAAACGCTGTAGGCGAAAGGGCTTCAGTAAATCATTCTTTTAAATATTTGATAATCATAGAAAATATATGTTGGGTTACATGGTAATTGGCTTATTATTATTATTATTAAAAATTCCATTCTGACCTTAAGGTGGGAGTGTCAGGGAAACAAGAAAAGATAAGTGTTTTTGAAGTTTGTATAGCAAAATATTGTTTTGGTCAAAAGAAATCAAATTTTGCTCCAGTACAAACACAAGTTTAATTTTATTCACATGGCAACCTCAACATTTCTTGAATATGTGTTAAGGTTGTCCTGGAACTTAATGACATCTTAACCCCTCCATTCAAAAAGTTTGGCATTTAATGCCGCGATGCTCATGACAGGTTTTCAACAACTGTTTATATGATCATGTGAAGTATAATAAACTTTAAGTTTGAAATTAAGCTATGCTTTATTTATTTTGGGAAAAAAAATTGCTATAAAAATTGCAAAAACGTCCTTTTCCTGCGTCCCCTACATCACCACCTTAACACTGTGAGCTATGCTGGGGTCCGGGTTTCAATCCTCGGTCCCGGTACAGATTTATCTGATTAACAAACCCTTCCTTCACCCCTGACAAGACGCGTATCAATCACAACTTGTGAATGTGAGGAATGCCCGGCCTCCACCGTGGTTCGGATTCCACGTTAAACTGTAGGTCCTCCATTTCATCTCGCAATCAACCTAGCATTACACATTAGCGTAAGTGCGTATAACCCGAACGGGTAGTAAGACGCGGTGCTAATAATAATAATAACACTGAGGATATTAGCTGCTGTATATTTTTTCTCAATAATTCTTTGTGTTGTAAATACGTTTTATAAATAAAACAATTACCTCAATATATAATCTGCTACCGGTCCTTCCTATGTTTTGTTTTAGGCATCACGTCTTACTACGTCTATTCGAGCTAGTACTATATTTAATCCATACAAGAACAATGGCAAACTGCGTGAAGCATTGTGGCATATTTATGTATGCTGACGAAGCAATGCTGTACGTCGAGCAAAAAAAAAAAACTGTTGAAGGAGCTTAAAAATGTTGCAGCAAGATTTAAACAGGATACCAAACTGGACTCACGATAATAAATTAATAATTAACATTAATAAACGAAAACAATGTATATTATACAGCCGCATGTTATAAAGTAATAAATTAGTTATAAAAGGTAATTGCTTAGATCGTTTAAATAATTTGAAACCGTGTAATTTCTCAACAGTTACGCAATTTAACACTAATGATTAATTATCTGGGGATATTGATTGATTCTCATAGGAAGTGGAATAGACATATGGCCTAAGTAGGAAGCTAAAGGCGCAAATGGTTAGTATACTATTTTTGCTAAAAAATGTTACAGTTGATATTATAAAAAAATAGTGTATCACGCGCTAATCGAATTACATATAAGTTATGGTATTACTTTCTGGGGAAAGATGAGTGATGTAAATTTAAACCAGTTAAGAAAAATTCAAACTTAAGTTATTATAATAATGAGTGGAACACAACAATATTACCAAAATCATGAATAAGTACTGGAAACCAATGATAGTAATAAACATGTACACATATAAAGTAATAATTTAGTATTACTACTCAGAGACATATAAAGTAAAACCATCTCTTAGTCACAAGACCAAGAAAAGACCGAATCAGATTCCTTTATATGTAAATAAATATACAAAACAACACATGAAAATAATAATTTTAACATGATACCAGATACCCTTTTGGGAATAGATAAAATAAAATGTTAAGAAAAAAAAATGGCTAACTGGCGCCTAGACTTATGGTGGAATGGAAGGGGACGTGAGAAAAAAAGCCAGTGTTTTAGCAGTTTTTATGGCAACACTTTTTTTTGGCCAAAATAAATAAAATATTGCTCCAGTACAAACATAGGTTTTAATTTTCTTCACTTGGTGATATAAACAATTGAATTTGGTGACCTGGCGGTCTAGGGGTAAGGTGAAAGACTTCTGTACTGGGAGTCCGGGGTTCAATCCTCGGTCCTGGCCCAAAGATTGCCAAACCCTTCCTTCAACTCCGAAAATACGTGTATTAACCACAACTTGTGAATGTGGGGAATGCCAGGCCTCCACGGTGGTTCGGATCTCACGTTAAACTGTAGGTCCTCAATTTCATCTCACAATCACCCTACCATTACACATTAGCGTAAGTGCGTATAACCCGAACGGGTAAGTTAGACGCGGTGCTAATAATAATAATAATAATAATAATAACAAAGAACTTTGTCGAGAAATATTATCATTATATCTTTATAATATTACATATATGTACGACATTTAAGGTGAGGCATCCGCTGACAAGAACATTGTGCTTAGCTGGACCATGCTTAGTAAATAAATATGTACTGATACAATTTTTAAAAAAGCTTATGTGTAAAGTTTTAGAGATGTGTCATATAAGTGCACCCTCCCTCAAAATATAATGAAGTAAACTACTCAAATAAACAGGTTTACTTGTTGTTTAAAGCAAACAAAGAACGATTATTTTTCTTTTTTTAAGAGGCGAGTAACTTTTCGAAAACGTTTTAACCTATTTTAATGTTCGCTTTTAATTCGTGCCTTGGATATCCACACGTCTTGTCACGCACGGTGACAGAGACACGGATACACTTTTTAGCGGCAACATGGCTCAATTTACGACTTGGTTTGGAAGAACAGAGGGGGGGAGGGGGCCGGAATCACGTGGGGCAAGTTGTTGCCGTGTTACGCGTGTGAAAGATCAGAGACACGAATTAGCCGTAATCGCTGGTCCAGCGGCGGTTTAGGTCTATAGAAGTATTCCTTGGGCATGCGATGAGTCGAGGTCCACTTATGTCACCTGGACCCTCCAGCGTTCAATAATGGTCGTCGCGACAGTAAACACGCACTCTGAAGGACAGGAAATAAAACCCCGGGAGCAACCCCCCCTCACGAACATTTAACCAGGATATTAGCTACACGATTACATCAAACCAGAGAAATAGTTTCGTCTTCATTTGAAAATATTTATTTTACAATTTTGTTGTATTAAAAAAAAGGTAAAATGGTTTAACTTGGCTCAATTCCACTCATTTTATAATAAGGATCACGGTGACCTGGTGGTCTAGAGGTAAGGTGTCAGGCTTCTGTGCTGGGGGTCCGGGGTTCGATCCTCGGTCCCGGCACAGATTTATCTGATTGCCAAACCCTTCCTTCCCCTCTGACAAGACGTGTATTAATCACAACTTGTGAATGATGTGGAATGCCAGGCCTCCACCATGGTTCGGATCCCACGTTAAACTGTAGGTCCTCCATTTCATTTCACAATGACCCTACCATTATACATTATCGTAAGTACGTACAAACCGAACGGGTAGCAAGACGCGGTGCTAATAATAATAATCATAATAATAAAAATAATAATAAAAATAACAATCACAGAAAACGCCCACTAATGTGAGACTCTTAGTTCGAGCTGTATAACCTACATAGACTACTCGCTATCCGTGAGTTGAGACGGGCTCTTGGGACTTGATCGGATCGATTAGACTACCCCACACCGGTGGGCACGAAGACATAGGCGTTTGTTTCGTCTTTAATGCCGCTGACATGGAGAGATTTTACATGTTTTGAGGGCGATTTTCCCTAAATAGGTCCACGCTATGATACCACACAGATTAGGGGACACTTCCTCTAAATTCCTCCTTCCTCGTCCCTATCCCAATAGTGTAAACATTTGGATTACCAAGACGGGTAGTAAGACATGACGCTCGCACACACACAACATATAGACTATAGCTGCAGTTGGTGTGTGTTCGATAGCTTTACGATATCCTGTTATTTCAACAAGTTTACTTGGGTAGATAGATCCAGTTCCACGATGTAAGTAATGTCCGGTATGAAGGCTTAATGCAGCTCATATATTATTTCTAGTTCTGTATCAAGAAAAACTATCGCCACTAATGTTTTATTATCGGTATTTTATAGCCAAAACTAGTTTATGTGTGGTACAATCTAGGTCATGTATCAACACTCGGGACGAAATGTCGAGTTTAGTAGATATCTGATGAACACTAAATCTTGTTCTTTCTTCCTCTTCGGTCAATCCGTTGCCTTATTCTTGTAAAGTGAGGATTCACTTTCAAACCATTAAATATGACTAGCAGTTTTCATTCAAACCCGCAATAGTGGTCACGTTGTTACCAGGGGGGGGGGGGTTTCTAATC
>CABEEJ010001451.1:44860-55738 GCA_901482245.1 Timema douglasi
TTCTAATCGCCAGTAAGCTTGGCTCCAATCCAGGAGGCTGTGGTTCAAATCCCGGCCAGATCCAAAAAGTGCCGGTACCTCTCCACCTCCCACCATCCATTGGTGCTCTACCGATAATCTCTTTGGAGAATGTTCTCAAAAACTCTTCCTAATCCTGTTTCCTTGGATCAGTTGATGAAATTAAAAACTAGTTATAAATTAAAACAACATGAATGGTTCACCTTAAAAAAAACACGTTTTTTTGAGAATATTTATTTTAAAAAAAAATCTAACAAAACCAGAATCGGTTGATGAACGTGGTCTGTCCACGTATTCTGGGAATCTTCTGTAATAAACGCTTCACGACACCACGTTTGAATATTTGTTTCCTTCGCAGTAGTACCGTGTCGTCATTAAATATTATAATTGTATAATAAAGCAACACATTATTTTTAATGCGAAACACAGTTTCGAAAGTCATGAAAACGCTGCGAGATAAATTGTAAACAACAAGTGAGACAAACTTGGGGGAAGAGGGGACGTAGTGTGTCAGTAAAATTGTTTCTCGAAATTTCTCCAGAGGAACGAAACAAAATAGTGACGAACTACTTGGGTTGTGGTAATAAAGTTAACAGGGCTCCACAGAAAAAAAACACGTTTATCAAAGAATGCAAGCAGGTCTCAGAATAATATATTATAATATACCGTTATCTTGATTACAAGACACCCACTTCGGCGCCCACATGGTCTAAGGCGCTACTCTTGCATTAGACTAGACTGTCGATGACTTAAGAGATCGAGGTTCGAATCTCGGTCGGGTGTACTGAGGGTTTTGTTCCTCCTAAAATTGTTTTACACTTTATCCCCACGCAAATACGGATACACTTCTTCTAAATATAACCTTCCTAATCACTAAAACCATTTGCGTAGTTAGTAAATAATTTGCGTATAGCTCGAACGGGTATAAAGACCCAATGCCAAAAAAAAAATATTACGTTACACCTTCTCTTCAATAAAATATCAAGATATTAATCATAAAGAAAATATTATATAAATTATGGGGTATTTGTGAGGAGAAAAGAGCATGTGTGTGTGTGTCTTGTCATTAGAGCAGTGCGTGTGTGTGTGTGTCATTGCTATAGCAAAAGACCAAGAAAGAACGCACCTGACATTTTCAACGTGTACAGCTCAATTTTCATGGTAAGGGCCTTTTTTTTAATACTAAAAAAAATTGTCGTCAACATTGATATATTAAGATTGATATTATGCGCCGGAAGTGACAGCTCCCAATCACGTTTAGTTAAACGGCCAACTCAAAAGAAAAAATACCTTATATTTTTAACATTGCATATATTTAATGGGAAAGGTAGTTGGGAAGCTTCAAAACTAGTTATGTTAGAATTACTCTTATGTCCCTAGTTTAAAAAATGACTATTTTTTTGAACAAGGATTATTCCAAACATTTATTTTGATCTCAGAACTGCAACGTTTCCCGTGAAGCATCTTTGAAAATGATCTTGTTTAACAGTTTACCGATTTAAAAAAAAAGTTAACATGTAATGAAGGTTTTTAATACTATGGGGGCATGTTAATACCTAAAGAAATTCATTTTAGTTAGCGTGAACCAAATTTCGAAATAACAAACCACTTCTTAAATAATACGATATTTCTGGACGTGTGTAACGCGTCTCAAGGCTACTTACTGTAGGTGGGACCCCCTTAAAAGAATACGTTGGGTACTCGATGTCCCTTGTACAAGAGGTTTATATTCAAACGCGCACGACTCTTTAAAACAATACAAATTAGAATTTAAAGATATGATCATAAATCAAGTGTGCGATAGATAGTATTATTGTTACAGACAATATATAAAGTCCGCAAAAAAATTGAGTAAATACACTTCGGCGAAACAAAGCTTTGGGCCAGTTTCAGAGCCAGACTAATAGTAAAGCACCGCACTTGAAGTGTAGGCCTACTAGGTCTGATTTTTATGAAACAGGCCCTTAGTCCCGGTCCTAGCTTCGATATTGTATAGGTAAAAGGGCAGATCAAACTTACAATAACACCGCGGGGAGAGCTACGTGTCATGCGTCTTACTACCCGTCCAGACTCTCCTGCATATTTACACACTTATTATTATTATTATTTAGCACCGCGTCTTACTACCCGTTCGGGTTATACGCTTAAGTACTCATTACGCTAATGGGTTAGGAATTGGGAAAGTTAAATTCAGAGGGCATGAGCTCGCATTTGCGTGGAGGGAGATTGGAAAACCACCCCGATGCACCCGATCGAGATTCGGACGTAATCTTCTCGTCCTCGGCAGTCTAGCTTATCCCGAAACTATCGTAAAAGCGTAGGTATAGCCTAAACAGTTAATAAGTTGTGGTGAATATATATATACATATATATATAAAATAAACTAGATATTCTAAGGAAGCACGCCTGAATCACAACATACATGCTGTCAAGACATCTCAGATTAAGTTGGTAGCGCGTCTGCCTACTGATCCAAGAGTCCTGGATTCGACTTTACTCATGGCTGAAAAATCTACTAGACCAATTGGGGGAATTAGAACTTTCCCCTTTCACAGTGACGAATTGACGAATTACCGGCCTGGGAGATGGGTTTTGTGACTTATTTAGTTATTTTAGTTTGTAAGTCGTGTTCTGATATAATCAAGTCATTTTAAAAAGCGTACGTTAAATACCCCGTGATAAAAAGTGGGCACAGCTATCATGAAAGAGTTGTATATGGTAGGAGTGCAATCTTGAGTGGACTAAAACACCCCCTGTTTGCAAGGGATGATATCACTTACTTGCAGGAGGAGGCCTCTCCTCGGGCTGAGGACAAGCAGGCACCCCCATTCTTGCAAGGGTTGGGAGAGCACGAAACAAAGCCTGCAACAGAGAACGAGACATTAGATACCAGGAACAACACACTATTCATAATAAAATAACGCTCTAATGACAAGACCAATGAAATACACAGTCTAATATAAAATACCGCTCTAATGACAAGACCAATGAAATACACAGTCTAATATAAAATACCGCTCTAATGACAAGTAGATCAATGAAATACACAGTCTAATATAAACTACCGCTCTAGTGACAAGTAGACCAATGAAATACACAGTCTAATATAAAATACCGCTCTAATGACAAGTAGATCAATGAAATACACAGTCTAATATAAAATACCGCTCTAATGACAATACCAATTAAATACACAGTCTAATATAAAAGAACATTCTAATGACAAACAGACCAATGAAATACACATTCTAATAAAAAAAAATAACGCTCTAGTGACAAAGAAACCAATAAAATAACACTCTCGTGATGATAAACAGATTATCTAAGAAACATGTTAATACAACATGGCAAACGCTCTCATGATAAGGAGACCAACGAAACAATACAATAAGTAATCTAAAGTATCGCTCTCGTGGTAGGGGCACCGAGGCAACAAGCACAATGTATTATAAAAGACGCTCTGATGGCAAGAGAGAAGACAGCAGGTAGGTGGATGGACCTCTTTTAGACTATAATAAGTGTTTATTAAATTATTATATTATTATTATCATTCATGAGTACTTTTACTTTAGGCAGCTAGAAATTAATGTATCTTGTTAAAGCGGTGGGATTTATTTTACTTCAAAGGGTCTTCCAGCTTTCTTGGTTTATCCGCAACTTAGATTATTTTAATCACACAAGTTGGTAAACGTGATATTTTAAATACTATGGTGGTATTCAACAGAATATAATCACGGGAAACCAGATTTGAAAATCACTACATGAAGAAAATCAACCACTGTTCACCCGAAAGGGATTCCGACATTTTCCAAACCTTACCGGACAGAATCTGATACTGTCGATCAAGAATGCAGTCATTAAGGTCATTCTATGAGTTATTTAAATCACAGGTAGTGTCAATTTTAGTGGATTTGGTTAAGGAGACTGCCTCAGTAAGCAGACGTTCAGCTCTAACACAATATTTAATTTTAAGATGCATTATTTCAAAATATGGTTCACGGCAAAATAAATTCAAAAGATTCCAATAGGGCTGTTTTACCTTAACAACCCTTTATTTTGAGGTAAATTAATAGAAAAAGATGATAAAAAATATGGCATTAACTAATTTTCAACCTCTTTTTAAACAAATTTGCGGAGTTATGGGGCTAGATTTGAGGAAAAGTGTCTCTAGATTTAGCCTTCCTCCTTCCTCTTAACAACATTTTTCGATAGGCTCACAACAGAAAATTTAAAGATCTTTGAGAACTGTCAGCGAGCTTTCATTTTTACCTCGAGATAAGAAGTTTCTTCATTTTCTTTCTTTTATTTAAGCTATTTTTAAAGTCGCACTCTGAGATATGATTAAGTTTAGTTTACTCTATACAATATATTTTATAAATATTATATAATAAATTAGGTCTGTAAGTTTTCTACAAGATCGATGGACAATAGCGTAACGTTAATCAAGACGTGTGTAATTTTCTCTTGTGATCAACGTTATCTCTTACGTTATATTTTATTTTTTATTTAGCACCGCGTCTTACTACCTATTCGGGTGATACGCTTATGAACTAATTACGCTAATGGGCTAGGAATTGGGAAGGTTAAATTTAGGGGAAGTGAACCCACATTTGCATGGAGGTAAAGTGGAAAACGATTTAGGAAAAAATTTCCCTCGACCAAGATTCGAACCTCAATCTCCCCGTTCTTGGCAGTCTAGATCAACACGAAACTAGTGCGTTAGCTAACTACGTCATCGAGGCTACATGAGAAAAAGTGACCAACACAAGGATTAGGTTTTTTTTAATGCACCACGTCTTTGACTGATTACACGTATAGCGTAATTACATGGAATAAAAATGAGGAAGGTAGAACATATACTCGTATTCACATGTAAAGGAGAGTATGAAACCATTTAGGAAAAAAAAAATTCATCTTTTGACACCCGTTTGAAATTGGATTCCCAACCTCCCGGTGACCGGGAAACCAAAACAAAAGTAGCGACTTACGTCTTAGCCCATGTGCCCACCTGTGGGTGCGGGTACTAAGATGAACGGCTCTTGTAGGCAGGATACTCCGTCGTATATCCGGTTATGGGTTGAAAACTCGACAAACTTGTATACAAACTTCCCTCGGGGAACAGAAACGTAAGACCGGTCCAAATAAGAGCTATTCCATGGTCCGATATACGAGCTAACCAAGAGCGCCGGGCGTGAATCAGTATGTCTGACTCTAGCGACCGGGGTTCGATCCCAGTTACAATGTAATGTGAATCTTCAGCTCGTAGTTCTTTAACAAGGGAATGCACCCACCGTTATTTGAGTCTTTCCTCATTTTGACCGAAAACAGAAAAGTCTTGTATTTTCTAAAAAAAAAAACCTTTCTATGAAAATTGGACCGTATTTGCCAAATAAAATGTGTAATTCAATCATTTGTATTCCTGTTTGAAAACCAGGAAGAAAATATTTTTAAAGACAAATTTAGAACATGAATTATGTATCTTTATCAAAATATAAAAACGAATCAAACAAGTCAAGTTGAAGGCCTCTATATAGCGGAGCCTATAAAGTTTGGTTAGAATTAAATCATTATTTCAAAAACCCGCTTCGGTAGCCGCGTGGTCTAACGCGCTACTCTCGCAGTAGACTAGACTGTCGATGAAGGGGAGATCAAGTTCCAAATCTCGGTCAGGTGTAGGTCTGAGTATGGTTTTTCATCAAATAGTTTTCCACTCTCCCTCCACGTAAATGCTGGTACACTTCCTAAAAATATAACCTTCCTCATCCCTAAAATCATTAACGTAATTAGTAAATAAGCTGATAACGCGAAAGGGTATTAAGACGCTGTGCTAAAAAAAAATATTTAAAGTTTAAAGGGACTCACAAATAACGTTTTAATATACACATCGATTAATTCTGCTGAAACATTTGTTTCAAATTTCTTTCATCCATGAAGGCCTATCATAAAATTCACATCGGTGGTCGAGTGTATCGCTCTTGTGTTAGACTGGATTAGTGGTGTGATAGTAAGGTCGAGAATCGAATCTCGGTTAGAGTGTACTGACGGTGGTTTTCTCTAAATGATTTATCATCCTCTCTCCATGCATATTCGGGTACATTTTGTCTCAACTTATATCTTCCCCATCTCTATTCCATTATAATATAGCCGGATTTGGTACTGACGTGGTGGGTAAAAAATCAAATTAAAGTTATAAACTGAGACTAACTAATTGTGCGTCTGATGCATTTACAAGGCAAGTAGGCAATAATATCTTTGTAGCAGATATAGAAACTAGGAAAGCCACAAAAGCCACAGCTTGATAAGGAACCGCCTGCGGTGAGTTTAAAGGAACTATAGCACCGGCTATCGTCGTTTACTGGACGGAAATCACTATCGGAACAATAAAAAAAATACTGTTAGCGGTTTTCCTCCCTTCAATCGGAGAATGGACCGCAAGAAGAGTCAGCAACGTAGAACCAAGACGTGTTATCATATCTAACACCCTCTCCTAACGTCCGCCCCCTCAAGATCACAGAGAACCTGCCCAACTCAAATTCCGGACCGGAAAAACAAGGACAGAAAAAGCACCCACCACCCTCACAAATGTGTTTGTTCCTTTGTTCCGTATCGGTCACTTCCGGCATAGTGATGTGTGTTATAATCTACGGCTCAGATGATCCGTCTTTCTGACCAATTATTTGGCACTCGACCGCGAGGGCGAGGGCGGTACGTTTGCGTGGAGGAGATACAAGTGGTACTAAACACATCTCATGCCAGCCCTCCTTTATTTCAAGAGATGCCACAAGTGTTTGAATAAATAATTGCCCTCAATCTGTACAGGGTACAGTCCAGATAAAACGCCTGCAACCCTCAAGCCCATCGACGTCCGCTCCTAGTCCGTACGTGTGTTAACTTATTCCAAGATGGACGGCGGATATTGGATGCAGAATACTAGACGTGTTTCATGACTGTTCTAACAGCCTGTTAAAGCGGGATAAAAGGGGATGCGAGAAACCCCAGTGTATTTTGTAGTTTTTATGGCAAAACATTATTTCGGCCGAAATAAATCAAATATTTGCTCCAGTACAAACTTAGAGTATAATTTTCTTCCCGTGTCGACCTCAATATTTCTTGAATATCTGTTAAGGGTGTCCCGGAATTTTATGACAAACTTTTTCTCTTAGTTTAAAATGTTTCACATCTAATGCCGAGTATCTAAATGATGGATATTCAGGAACTGTTGATATCAAGCTAGGAATAAAATTAAACTTATGTTCATACTGAGGCAATATTTTATTTATTTTATCCAAAAAATGTTTGGCCATAAAAACCGCAAAAACACTGTTTTTTTTCTCGCATCCACTTCCATCCCAGCTTAATAGTCCAGTTTTTGTAATGGGACATTAAGGCAAATTGAGGACAACATTTGACTAAATTTTAATTGTTATTTTAAAGATATTGATAGTAATGGACACCCTATAATTTGATTGTAGAATGTTTCGCTCCATGTCGATAAACAAATGCTCAAAGCTCATCCAGGATCATTCTAAGGTGAGACAGTCACTGTCATGTAGTGAAGACCTCTGAAAAGGATTCAGAATATGTCGAGTCGAAGGCGCGGGTGGACCACGTGAAGAATGAATCTGCTTACAACGCATTAAATCAGCCTAGACATCAACCAGGTAATCTGGCGAACTATAATTGTGTAACATGAGTCCAACCAGTCCCCCCCTTCCCACTTTCCTCTTCTCCAGGTGGGATGGCAATCACCCTAACCACCACTTAAAGAGACAAGACTCGAAAACGATTCTTCTTCCTTCCCCAAGTCTCGTCGAGAAAATTACCATGCACCATTTCTAACAAGACTCTCGAGATCCTTTTTCAAAAGGGTAATCTCGTCTATTAGCAGAGTGCTGATACACTCAGGTTTTTTTAACCTGTTTCAAAATGTCAAGGCGACGACACGAAATAGATGACGGACTAAGCGTGATCCCGCACACAGGATATGACCAGAAACAATAGCACGATATTAAGGTGTTGAAAATAATAGAGATAGGTTTTGGTAGAAGAAGAAAAGAATGTCAAGACTCAAAGAGCTGTTAGAAATAAAACTTTTTTTTTTTAGCGGAATTCTCAACGACACATGACACATCACTATGCCATAAAGAAGAGGGAGAATAAAAACACGTCAGCAACAGAACATCGAACGCTTCAATCTTTTTTTTTTTTAACTTAATAAATAAAACAAACACGCAGATGCCCGCTCGTATTCTTCATTGTCTATCTTGGATTTATTTACATAACAATAAGTACAACTTGTCAACATTCATTTCCGTCTCCAACATCCAAATGCGTCAAACAGTTGTAGCCTCATAGAATTCTAAATAAAGCTTACACAGCCGAGACATGGATTCCAACAAGTATCATTCCAACAATGATAAACATGGATTCCAACAAGTATCACTCCAACAATAATAACTATAGATTCCAACAAAGATCACTCCAACAATAATAACTATGGATTCCAACAAAGATCACTCCAACAATAATAACTATGGATTCCAACAAAGATCACTCCAACAATAATAACTATGGATTCCAACAAAGATCACTCCAACAATAATAACTATGGATTCCAACAAAGATCACTCCAACAATAATAACTATGGATTCCAACAAAGATCACTCCAACAATAATAACTATGGATTCCAACAAAGATCACTCCAACAATAATAACTATGGATTCCAACAAAGATCACTCCAACAATAATAACTATGGATTCCAACAAAGATCACTCCAACAATAATAACTATGGATTCCAACAAAGATCACTCCAACAATAATAACTATGGATTCCAACAAAGATCACTCCAACAATAATAACTATGGATTCCAACAAAGATCACTCCAACAATAATAACTATGGATTCCAACAAAGATCACTCCAACAATAATAACTATGGATTCCAACAAAGATCACTCCAACAATAATAACTATGGATTCCAACAAAGATCACTCCAACAATAATAACTATGGATTCCAACAAAGATCACTCCAACAATAATAACTATGGATTCCAACAAAGATCACTCCAACAATAATAAACATGGATTCCAACAAGTATCACTCCAACAATAATAACTATGGATTCCAACAAAGATCATTCCAACAATAATAAACATGGATTCCAACAAGTATCACTCCAACAATAATAACTATTGATTCCAACAAAAATCACTCCAACAATAATAACTATAGATTCCAACAAAGACCACTCCAACAATAATAAACATGGGATTCCAACAAAGATAATTCCAACAATTATAAACATATATTCCAACAAAGATAACCCCAACATTAATAAAATGTATTCCAACAAGACCATTCCAACAATAATAAACATGGCTTCCAACAAAGACCACTCCAACAATAATAAACATGGCTTCCAACAAAAATAAACATGGCTTCCAACAAAGACACCTCCAACAATAATAAACATGGATTCCAACAAAGATAACTTCAGCAATAATAAACATAGATTCCAACAAAGACCACTCCAACAATAATAAACATGGATTCCAACAAAGACCACTCCAACAATAATAAACATGGCTTCCAACAAAGACCACTCCAACAATAATAAACATGGCTTCCAACAAAGACCACTCCAACAATAATAAACATGGCTTCCAACAAAGACCACTCCAACAATAATAAACATGGCTTCCAACAAAGACCACTCCAACAATAATAAACACGGCTTCCAACAAAGACCACTCCAACAATAATAAACATGGATTCCAACATCTCCAGAAATAACAGTTTACTTGAACATGCGTAGCCTTGAGACATGAATTCCAACAGGTACAACACCGACAATGATGGATTTAACTATTTTAAAGGACTTTCATATCAATTAAGACATGGAAACATTGTTTCCGCATAGGAAACGTTCGTGTTTATTTTAATGAGGAGTATTCCTAGTCTATTGGCGATCGGTTCATAAACCCTACATATAAACAATACAATATTTATTCATAGATCAATCAATCCAGAGCTTTCATTCGAACCCTACTAACATGGTTTAGATAAAAACTTCGGACAGCTGGGAATAAATGTTTTTAAAATTAGTAAAATAATATATCTTGAATTATTTCAAGTTAAACCTACAATTTGTATACTAAAAATCTAGATTAAATTTGTATAGCTGCATGAACCTTTAAGTCATAAAATTCGCATAAGACATGTAATTTGTGAAAAAACAAAGGCGAGTTAATTAGCTAGAAAAGCGTAATCGGTTATCAGCCAATGAACAAAGTATTCGTTTGGCTAAGATCATTTTGACGCGTCGTGGTTTCGCCACGAACGAGGAGTAATCGTGCAATATAATGTCTGATAGTTAGATATATACTCAACCAAGCATTTGAAACAAATCAATGTTAGCCTACAATCGTATTCCCCATTTAACTACGCTAAGAGGGTTGGGATTAGGGAGGTAGGTTATAATTTAGAGGATTAGAATGGCATACATCGGTATCAAAGTTTTTCAATAATGTGTGTAAATTAATTTCGAGTCCTCCACTATATTTTTCAGTGGTTTTGTTTTCTGTAAACATAAATTCGCTATTACTCAAAGTGATCGGCCTTCTCCCCATACCGCCCCCCTCACCCCTGCTTCTCTATAAAGCGTGAGGGAACTCACTCTTAGAGCAAGTTATTATTATTATTATTATTATTATTATTATCTCCACCACGTCTTATTAACCGTTCGGGTTATACGCACTTACGCTAATGTGTAATGGTAGGGTGATTGTGAGATGAAATGAAGGACCTACAGTTTAACGTGGAATCCGAACCACGGTGGAGGCCTGGCATTCC